>JAWQFJ010000004.1:112500-121984 GCA_034096865.1 Theodoxus fluviatilis
TATAGGCTGATGTCAACATGTGTAAAAAAATGTGACTGCCTTTACATCTCCTTCCATTACACTAACACATGTTGACACCGGCCTATTCCTTGCAAGATCGTGCAAGGTTCCTGGTGTAAGCAGTGCTCCCCAAGGAGGTGAGATGGTGTTGGAGTGATACAAAGAAGTAGCCCGATGACCAGGGGGTAAATGTGTGCGGTTGGAGCATCCATCAGTGGGTGAAAATTTTGCAGTATATAAAAGAGCACCTTTACCTTGACCTTGACCTGTTCTTGTGTTTAGGAAGCTAACTGCCTGGTAGGCAACTGCCCTCCTTTCATCAAACCCGTGTTAGTGCCCCCTGTAGTGCTCTGTAGTGTCACATACACTTGGGTTCTATGCTAGAAGGTGTGTGTGTGAGAGAACAAAAGAACAAACAAAAGTTTTACTAAATAGGCCTTCAACCCAGCACAAGGACTCTTATCATAATAACATATAACAAAATTCATCATGTAAATCTCCTCTTTATGCATAGAGCGAACAGGAGCTCACATATTTTTCTCTTTGGGTGCATGATAGTAAGAGAAAGAGAGTGTGCATTTTAGTATGTGTTTATGTCTCTAATTAATGTCAGAATTTAAATTGCATGATTTTTTCATCATTTTTAGCACTATTTTATTTATGAGTAACTGGTGTAAACATTGCAGTAACATGACAATATTTTTGTGTTTCATCTGCGTGAGTTCCCATATAAGTTCTTTGTATAATTGATCCATTTTGGAAATGTTGGCATATGGTGTTGTGCTGCCAGTCCTTTGCCATAATGACCAAGTTAAAGTAGTCTGTTCTCTCTGGAATTTTACCCCCTTTTTTCATTTCTACATCCTTTTTGCTGTTTGGGAACCAATTGTACAATGACACAGTTTTGTATGTGTCGTTTCACAGGATGCATAATTGCACATGGTCTATGATATCTCATTCAGTCGTTGCTTGCCTACAGAGGGTGTGTGGTGTGTCGTTACAGGTTATGAGATCCAGAGACAGATAGCAGAGCTGGAGAGGGTGTGTGGTGTGTCGTTACAGGTTATGAGATCCAGAGACAGATAGCAGAGCTGGAGAGGGTGTGTGGTGTGTCGTTACAGGTTATGAGATCCAGAGACAGATAGCAGAGCTGGAGAGGGTGTGTGGTGTGTCGTTACAGGTTATGAGATCCAGAGACAGATAGCAGAGCTGGAGAGGGGAGGGGAAGTGGTGGAGGAAACCAGATCCTTTGATTCTGAGACGGGGTAGGTGCATCTGTGTGGAGGGAAAAAAGGAATTCTGTCTCACATTTTATCTCTCCGCATTTCATTTTCAGTCTTCATGGGATTTGCTTTTGTTGTTATGCAGCGAGAGTGCATTTGTTTTCAAAATTAGGTCATGTGTCCCTGCTACTATGTTTCCTCCTCTTGTATCTTTCTCCCTGTTTCATTTTCACTCTCCACATAAAAGTCATCCTATTTAAAACTTGTTTCCCCTTAAATCCCAAGGATCAGAATGCCTTTGTTTTGAAAGAATAAATACTCTCCTTGGAGGTTTTGGATAAAGGTGCTTGAGCTTCATTGTAATCCTTGATGGAGTGGGAGTGGAGAAGGTGGTGCTAACTGACATTCATGCATCCTATAAGATTGCACCCCCTGTGGGTTCAGGGTAAGAATTGACCCACCGCATCTCTCTACTCGATTTGTAAGAGGCAAATAACTAGGGACACTGTCACTTGATTTGTGTTTACTCTAAACTTATCTAGTGACTTTCGTGCTTATGACCTTGCATAGCCTACAAAGGCTGATAGGCTGTAAAACACCATCCATCCATCCATCCATCCATCCACCCCTGGCAGAGCTACTGGAGCAGGCCCCACAAGCCCAGCAGCCAGGGGTTGCAGCTATGGAGGGGGCATCAAACTGCTATGGCTATATGTTACACTTGCATATTAATCAGAAAAATGAATACCCCATGGATTGGGGGTAAGAATGGACCCACCATGCCTCCTGATGCAGTTTTGTTAAAGGCAAATTACTAGGGAAAGCAAAACTTGACTTGCACATTAATCTAACCAGCTCCAGAGATTTTGTAGTCAATGTCCTTACAGAACACACCAAGGCTGATAAACTGTTTTGTTTAGTCAGTCAGAAGATTGATGTCGGCTCATAATCTGGTGGAAAATGTTAAAGCAGCTTGAGGTCTAGATCTGAGTATAAGTCGCTGCGTAAAACCACTGCCTTCATCTTTGCCTTGTTTTGTGTTCCAGGCAGACAATTCCAATGCGAGACAAGGAGAAGCAGCTAGACTATAGATTCATGCCTGAGCCCAACCTGCCCCCCTCCATGTGTATGAAAGGGCCAGTCTGCCCACTGGTGTCAAAGAGGAGGAGGTTGTGCTCATTGACAAACTGAGGGATGAGCTGCCTGTTCTCCCAAGTCAGTATCGGCAACTGCTGCAAGAAAACTATGGCCTTCCCCTTCTGGCAGCCATCAACATTGTGGTGAGTGCCTTTGCCCTGGCTTGAGAATGGACTGGAAGGTGATGCATCTAGAGGTCTAGCTGTAGCAACCCTAGCTGTAGCAGCCCTAGCTGTAGCAACCCTAGCTGTAGCAACCCTAGCTGTAGCAACCCTAGCTGTAGCAACCCTAGCTGTAGCAACCCTAGCTGTAGCAACCCTAGCTGTAGCAACCCTAGCTGTAGCAACCCTAGCTGTAGCAACCCTAGCTGTAGCAACCCTAGCTGTAGCAACCCTAGCTGTAGCAACCCTAGCTGCACCCCCGCATTTCCCTCCTCAGACCAGGCAAGCTCAAGATGGAGACACGATGTTACATAATCCAAATTTTGTTGTTTAGTATGTCCATGCAAAGATCATGTTTTGCCACCCTAGCTCACTGATTAGCTGTTTTACCACTCTTGCTGATAGAATTGCTGTTTTGCCACTCTAGCTCACTGATTTGCTGTTTTATCACTCTTACTGATAGAATTGCTGTTTTGCCACTCTTGCTGATAGAATTGCTTTTTTGCCACTCTAGCTCACTGATTTACTGTTTTATCACTCTTGCTGATAGAATTGCTGTTTTGCCACTCTAGCTCACTGATTTGCGTGAGCCTTGCTCATGCACTGCTCCCTTGCGTCTGTCTTGAAGGCACACCACCACTTGTTTGAGTTAAGTTGGGGGAAAAGTGATGATACTAAACCAGAGTAGGCTTTGCCTGACGTGGTTGCTAAATTTACTTGTAGATTAATGAGTTTGGAGTAGGAAAATCTGAAAGCTGGCCCACACCTGTCCAGGGAGGCAAGAAGCGGAATGGGAATGTTGGGAAGGGGGAAGGATTTTATACACGAAGATAGAGACTTTGTTCTGTCTGTATAAACAGCTTTCATGGAAGTTAATGGTGTCTATAAAACCCTGTTTGTCTTCTGTTTAACTTGTTTTCTTGTGTGTGTGTGTGTGTGTGTGTGTGTACAGAGTGTGTGTGTGTACAGTGTGTGTGTGTACAGTGTGTGTGTGTGTGTGTGTGTGTGTGAGTGAGTGAGTGAGTGTGTGTGTGTGTGTGTGTGTGTGTGTGTGTGTGTGTGTGTGCGTGTGTGTGTGCGTGTGTGAATGTGTGTGTGTGTGTGAATGTGTGTGTGTGAGTGTGTACAGTGTGTGTGTGTGAGTGTGTGTGTGTGAGTGTGTGTGTGTGTGTGTGTGTGTGTGTTTGAATGTGTGTGTGTGTGTGTGTACAGTGTGTGTGTGTGTGTGTGTGTGTGTGTGTGTGTGTGTGTGTGTCTGTCTGTGAGTGTGTGTGTGTGTGTGTGTGTGTGTGTGTGTGTGTGTGTGTGTGTGTGTGTGCATCTGTCAACATGTAATCTTGCACAGTCACATGATTGTTGTAGAGAGTCTAAATGTTCTACACTTGGAACAGAAAATAAGATGACTGTTTTTAATCAAATAAAGAGCATTGGAATGGAAATGGAGTACATGGCCTTGCTTGGAGGGAAAAGTGGCAGTTGATTAATTGCTCTGAGAGAGAGAGAGAGAGAGAGAGAGAGAGAGAGAGAGAGAGAGAGAGAGAGAGAGAGAGAGAGAGGGAGGGAGAGAGAGGGGGATACGGATGGATAGACAGAGATGCCATGATTTTCACTGTACATGGATGTTTTGGTCAATTCTACATAGATGGACAAATCCTTGGCAACTCAGTTAACCTTCTGCAGTGTAAAGAGGAAAACGTGTTGAGTACATTGCCAGTGACATTGCCAGTGCACAGAGAAATGTCTGTTGCAGAACAAGGAAGGCTTGCTGGAGTTCTTCAGGGATGTGGCCTCAAGTGCCAGCAGCAGTCCCACTCACATCGCACACTTCCTTCTCAAGGAGTACCTGGCCGTCCTGAACGACCGGGAGATCTCCCTCTCACAAAGGTGAGTTTTCCTAATGCTCCTAGAACTGCCTGGAATAGCAATTCAGGGTTCCCACCAGCATAAAAACATAAACAAGTTGAGAATTCTGCAAAAAATAATAAATGCCTGGAAAAGTTTTTTTCTTTCTAAAACTGAAAAATCATGGACACGTTTGGAAATTTCTGCATTTGCAGATTTTTATTTCTATCATGCTTGGGCATGTGAGTGATTACTTCCTGTCACATGGCATGCTCTTGACTGGACTCGGCGTTATTGAACCCAGTTTTAGTCCGTGTCTGCCCTAGCAGTGCAAAACAATTGTAAATTTTCACAGATATGTTCGAGAAAATGTCATTAATTTTTTCAAAACATAATGGAAAAGATTTTTAATTTGTTTATTGGAAATTTGCAGGAACCCTGGCAAATGCTTTAGACTCTAAAGTGGCTTTTCTTCCACTAGAACAGAATTTTGCACCTGTCCCTTTTAATCTTCTCTTTTTTAAATGTTCAATGGATTTCCTTGGAGAGAAAAAACCCAACTATGGTTGATATGCCTGCATGCCAATATTTGATGAAATGAAATACTCCCCCCCCCCCTCTCTGTGAAGATGATATTTATGATAGAGGCAACAGCAGACACTTTGGTGACCATACTTGCAGATACACTTGGAAGAAATTCTGCAGTACCATAACCTCTCTTTAAAAGAAGGCATGCATTCAATAGAGGAACAGGCCGTGTGCGTTGCCTTGTAAAAACATTCATTGCAAGCCAGAACTTCTCAGCATCATCCAAGGCGAGGGCTGGAACTGTGGCATGGGAGTGTGAAGACTTGTGTACACCCAGTGTTTACTGAACCTTGCAGCGCCATTCCAAGTCGGGCCATGGCAGAGTTGATAGACCTGGTGGGCAGCGAGTTTGTCACCTTGGCTTCAGCACACAGAGTAAGTCAGTCTTGATGTTGGAGATGTGGCCGTGATCAGCATGTTGCACAGAGGGGTAGTCAGAACGGATATCTGTCTTGTCACACAGCCCTCATTAACAGCTTTAAATGTCCACTTAACTTGCATCTCATCTTGACCCTCAACTCACAAGAGCATTGAAGGACCAGTGAGCAGAGCTCCTTTCTTCTCCATTCATGAAACATTCATCCTTGATGCTGTATTGTGCACTATAGACAGTGATATCATGTGCAGCTTTGAACAATGGCCAAAAGTATGCATGTCTACAACATGACTACAAGGCAAAGGTGTCGATGCTGGATCCAAGTGTATGTATAGAACTTGATGGCAGAGGAGGAGAACATTGAGTCCTTGTATTTTTGCCGCTGGTTCTATCGAGCCCCTCCTACAGCCAAGCCTCTTTCGCTATAGTGAGCACTGCCACTGCAGGTGATGCAGCATCTCCTGGAGCACCCCGAGGCCAGCCCTAGAGCCGTGGTGGAGGACAACGACTGGACCCAGATCACAGACCAGGATACACTGGTGGCGGCCTGCCAGAAGGCCATGGAGGACAACCCCAAGGCAGTGAGTGTTACGGCATGACAGTGTGACAGTATGACGGATGCCTCCAGCTCATCTCCTGCATACATTGTTTGTGACCGATCCTCCCAAACGGAGTTGCTTGGATACTCTGTTCAAATAGAGGTACAGCTAAAAAGTCATCCATGGGGGTCACTCCAGTGACGTTGAGATTTATCTCGATTCAGAAAGCTGAACTGCTCTTACTGTTTCAGATTTCAAATCTACTGCTAAGGGATTTTTTTCAACATATTTAGATAAGCACAATTTCAGTGTGGAAAAAATTTCATCTGATTGCATAACACCCAACTTCATCATCACAGTGCTTCTGTTGTAATTGTGACGAGATCGGTGAAGTATTTGGTATGGTTACACCCTTGCAGGCTCTCATCTAAACCATAGCTCATTTTCACAGGCCTTTGAGGGCTGCATACTGTATAAGAATTGGCTCTGATTACAAACTTGGACAACTGTTTTCTTGAAATGATCTTTTTGGGTACACACATAAAGTCATAACTCAGCTATTACAGCACAGATCACAATAATTTTCTCATTTTGAAGGGCATCAAGTGCATTTTACAGCATCTTAAAATCTAGTTATAATCACCAATAGTATTCAAGTGACCCATTTAGGGAGGACTGCTCACATGTACTCAAGTGTCAAAATTAGCTAGCAGAGTCACATCTTCTCCTGTAAGTCACTTCAAATGTGCAAGGGAGAATGAATATTCAGTATTCATTATTTGATGATGCAGGAACATTTTCTCATCTGATAATCTTTCATGCCTTGTCCGCTCTCCTCAACATGGCGGCCTTTCATGAACTGAGCCGTTTTGAGGGCATAGGACTCGTGTCCGATGTCGTCATAGACACAGTTGCGAATGGTTTTCTCATCCACATTCAATTCCCGAGCCAGAGACAAGTGATCTGCCAGGACCTTCATCCATCATGCTTTGCAGCTGTTTGACAAATTCTGTGGTCCTGATGGCATCACTTCTCCTCTTGTGGGGCTTTCTGTCGACAGAAATGCCTTCAGGGTCTTCACCAGCAGCTATCATCATATCTAATTCGCTTTTGATGCGATAACACTGGTTCCTAGGCAATTTGTTGAACTCGGCAATCGCTCTAGGGGTCTGTCCCGCATGAAGTCTGACCACTATGGCTGCTCTTTTCTGCTCCTCTATAATTGCAAATGCACTGATCATTGTGAACATTCCTCCAAAAGCACAGTATAGGTAGTGTATTTTACACAAACTTTCACCCCATCAATCACACAATCTTACACCTGCCAAAAATGTGTTTTGAAAACTGTCCTCATATATCGTCTGCACCCTGTATAGCTTTGGAATCTAAGTCCTGTCAGACTATCCTTAGTCTGTACTGGGTTTCTGAACTTGGCAAGTCAAAACCAAAAGCACAGGGACTGTCTAGTCTTGTTAACCAACTTTATGGTGAAAGTGTCCCCTTGAAATGTGGGTCGGGGGTCAAAATAGACCCCACCATGTCTCCCTATGCAATTTGTAAGAGGTGAATAATTAGGGACATCGTGATTTGATAAGTTTAAATAATTTTTGTGCTCATGGCCATACAGCCAATAGGTCTTATAACTCCATCCATCCATTCATCTCCCTTGAAATGCAGCCTCCTTAGAACTGGAGGTAGAACTACTTTTGGTGGTATTCTACTGTGCATCATTTCCACACTTCACTGTTGTGTTTATATTGTGACCAGTGCATGTTCCTTGCTTCAGGTGGCCAAGTACAGGAGGGGCAAGGGCAGATCCTTCAACACGCTGATGGGACAGATCCAGAAAGACTTGGACAGACGGGCCAACCAGAAGACAGTGGCAGACATACTGAGGTCTTTCCTGGAAAAATAACTGGACTGTGATAAGCTTCCAGCTGTGAAGTGCCAGCCATCTCTGATGGAATATAGCTGTCTGTAGATGGAGTACATCCCTCAGAGTGTGTATCAAGAGTAAATGTGTAAATGCTAGTAAACGTGGGCCTTGCTCATTCTGTGAACTAGTCAGTAGTGACTATTATGCATTCATTGCAAACTGCGCCGGAATTGACCCTTCGCATTAGCATTGCACCAAAAATAGTTTGTTCTGGATAATTTTTTCCACTTTTTACAGAAATCATTCAGATGTCACAACTTGTTTCCATTTCATCACAAAAAGTCTTAGAACTACATGTCAGGGAGTAGAGTGCTATCCCAGAGTGCTGACCTTATGAATATTTTGGACTAGAATGGGCCCCGACTAGCTCATCCTTTTTCAATTTCATTCAAGCTGCAGCTACGCACAGTATACAATACAAAACTGCAGTAGCAAACGGTATCTAATACAAAAACCCCAGTTTGCCATGTCTTACATTAGTTACAATGCAGGTTTGTCTACCATCTTCAGAAGGACCTCCAAAACTGTCAACTCAAACAAGCATACTGTTGTAAAAAATGGTATTTATTCACAGATATTTTAAATTATGGTATGCAAATGAATGTCTTCCAGTAACATTCGTACCCAATGTTAACGGTACATCACACAAAAGAGCCAAATAAAAAATACGAACTTCTGGCAAAATATGCTGAAAGGAAACCAACCAAAACAGTGTGACAGACAAGTCAGCACGCTATCATCCAGTCCTCCTTTCCCACCCTCTGAATGAGCCCATCCCACTTTGATCTTTGCACCCACCACAACAGCCCTGTCTGGCAAGTGGAAGTTCTGCTCCCTTCCCACCATTCATGCATGAGGCCACCTGACCAATGGGGATGAAGGAAGCTTGGGGCAGGGCTTCCGTGGTGATCGCGACATAAATGCTTGTGCCACTAAGTAGAAGGGAGACAGCAGTGCTGTCTGCACTGAAATGCAGGATGGGACAATCCCATTACTGATTACTAAACCTCATCCAGTAACTTGTCTGTTGCAATTAACAAATTGCAACACAACTTTCCAACAAAGGGAAATTATGAGTTAGGCCCACCCTCTAGGTGTGTCAGCTCATGCAATGCACAAAGAGGGGACTTGAGAATAGAGTTGTACTTCCTGGCAAGTCGCAAAATCCCAAAATAAGCAACATCTACAAACAGTAAGGCTGCAGTGAGGAGATGCAAACACTCCAGCCACTGAGAGGAGGAGGAGGAGCGGGCAGTGCAGCCAGACAGAGAAGAGCACTTCCGCGGCTCAAGGTTCGGGGCCTTCAGAGGCCTGGGCCTGGGGTGGGGCAGGAGCTTCTCCCATCTGGCGCTTGGAACCCGACACGATGTCGTCGATGCGCAGCAAGAGGATGGCCGTCTGCAGCAGCAGGTGGGGTAAGGTCAGACAACTGGCTTGCAATACATTAAGGGGGGACATGGCGTACAAAAACGGATTAATAGAAAATAAATCATAACTCAGCAAATATGAAAGCTATACTAATGAAATTTTATACAGAATACAAACAAGGTATACAAAGGTTAACAGGCAGGCAATACGACCTGTAGGTAGGACAGCGGAGTGAGTAGCTTACTCGTTTTGGCCGTGCCGCAAACCAGGGCACAAAACATCAAATCTAGGAGGGGGACAGAGTGTGAGTAAGG
>JAWQFJ010000004.1:121994-135129 GCA_034096865.1 Theodoxus fluviatilis
CGTAGTCAACAGCTGCCATGCTGAGGAATACAGAGATGTCAACAGGAGAGGTGAGAAAAAAATCTATGAATCAGCCCAAGTGACAGAGTAAGGCGGAGTGCTCACTCTTTTGCTGAGACAGATGACAGGCCACAGGGAGCAGCCCAGGGTGCAGCAGCAGCAGACACAGCCACAGAACAGCCACTTGACATTGACAGGCAGCGCTTTCCGCAGCACGTTGTTGATTCTGCTCATGGTGGCCTTGAACTCCTCTGGCGCCACCTGCACCCCAAACACACTGTCAGACTGTCTGCACAAAGCAACAGTGGTTTCACACACTCCTCTTTCTCAAGAGACTCATTCTAGTAAAGAGTTGCTGCAGCAGCTGCTGCAAGGACCATTATTGCCACCAGTACCACCAATGCTATTGGAGAGACTACTAGTATTACAGCTATGTCTACTACTTGTATGACTAGTATCACTATGGCTACAGCTGCTGCAAGGACCATTATTGCCACCAGTACCACCACTGCTATTGGAGAGACTACTAGTTTTACAGCTATGTCTACTACTTGTATGACTAGTATCACTACAGCTACAGCTGCTGCAAGGACCATTATTGCCACCAGTACCACCAATGCTATTGGAGAGACTACTAGTATTACAGCTATGTCTACTACTTGTATGACTAGTATCACTACGGCTACAGCTGCTGCAAGGACCATTATTGCCACCAGTACCACCAATGCTATTGGAGAGACTACTAGTATTACAGCTATTTGGCTCATTCTCTGGAAAAGGGTACAAATCTGTTACATCTGTTACATGGGTGGTGAATTATTTTTCATCAAATAGTTGTATTAAAAGTACATATTCAGGTTAAAAAAAGATGTGAAACATTACTAACGTCCTGAAATTTCCATTGTAGGCGTTCTTCAGCTAACACACTGGAAAAAATGGCCGGATTTTCTAGTTTGTAACAAAGATGAAAGACGCGGATACCACAGCTTTGAATTTACTGTACTGCTTCCCGCTAACACGCAGTGTGTGAAAACCACACAGGGATCACTCAGTATGTCCTTCTGCGTAGGACCTTTGCAGTTATTCCCCTTGCAGCTATTTTGCCATGAAAAATGTAGTCCAGTTGATTGCTGTGTCGTAACGCAATTTTGTGGACACAAATTCAGAAATGACGCAATTTCATCTCACTTCTAGCAAGTTTCCCTTCATAAATTGTGTTTTCTATCAAATATGACTCTCAAACATTCTGTTTTTGAATGGACATGGAATTGGGTCAATTCATTTGCTTAATATTCTTCTGCTGAGTATTTTTTACAAAACCTTCTATCGGGACATGACATGTTACGAACCAGTAACAAAAATTAAATCCCTAATTGTTTCAGAAAAGTGCAAAAATTTTAAAAACGTGATCTGTAATCGTCAAGTATGTGTGTAATAGATTAAAATACAACCGCTCTTTTTTAAATTTAAAAGAAAATTCCAGTTACAATTGTCATCTGAAAAGTTATCGTCTTTCCATGTAACAAACTGGCCAGCTGATATTGGCACATTTTGTCAACACAAGTGGCGATAAAAGTTCAAATTTTACACTCAGCCTTTTCCCATTGCTCATGGTGTTTCTTAAATATTTTTTTGTTTGTCTACTTGAATAGATTTTGGTCTTATAGTGTAATACTTTTGGTCTGACCAATTTAAGAAAGTAACTCCTAGTGTACCTTTCCAGAGAATGAGCCATTTCTATTACTTGTATGACTAGTATCACTATGGCTACAGCTGCTGCAAGAAGCACCATTACTGAACAAAGCATCAAGTACTGTCAGACATCCCCAATGGCCACCTCCCAAGTGTCCACACACTGGAAACCTGGTGACATCTACAGGCATCCATACACCATTCAGGACACATCACAGGTACCCATCTGATCTGCAGATCCACTGGTCACTGAGGACAACAAGTGTAACATACAGCCAGAGCCACTCAATATCCTGTTCATCAGCTGGTGCGTGAATAAAGCATAAGAGATATCTTTCATATCTCCATTCAAACATTTCTGCTTTTACAAAGTATCCTGCAATGATACTCCAAGAACTGACATGTGAAAGACCACCTCTTCAATTACACCTGCCGGGAGCAGCCAGGAGTAATCAAAACAAACTTAAAAGGATGATTAGCAGTACAGTCAAATAAAAAGGGGTATATGACTGAATGATATCTTTCTCAGAAACCTAAAGAATTCCAGGTTTGCCTCCAATCCCCTTGAGAGTCATATTCATGTCAACAGAATTATGCAGTCTCAGTTTCACTTCAATTAAGCAGCACAGGCATTCAGAAAACTGATGCCTGGTCAAACAATAAACAAATATTAGCTGAAAACAGCGTCCCAGTTATGAAGAAATATGAAACAGTGGAAACCCACAACGAGCAACTCTTATCAAATGGTATTTAATGTGAAATGTCTTCCCTTCATTCTCATTAAAGACGTATCAACACAAGAAATGAAGCTGGTTCAACAAATTAAAATAAGTATATCGATTCACATTGAAATGCTAAATCTAACATATAAAAATGAGATTGCATTTTCTACTTACTCTGGCTGAAAGCCCTGCGGGAAATTCTGTATCAAATCTGTTGCTGAGACCGAATCTGAAAAAAAACACGACACATATCAAGATAATAACAGTTAACACCGACTTGTTCCTTGCATGGTTTCCTTGGATATTCAAAACTATGTTAAAGTGATCTTAGTACTTGTACTCCTCTCAACATTCTAAGTGAATGAGACAGCGTTTTCAAGAAGAAAAACCACTTCCCAGTTATGACCAAATACGGCACTCTGACTGTCAGTCTATCATTCTATGAACATATTATTTACGTAACATTGTCCAAAAGAAATTCCAACAATTATACAAGATACAAGATACTTTATTGTCCTCATTGTTACAAGGAAATTCGTTTTGTCGGTGGCAAAAACATAATACATACATGTATACAAAAGCAGAAACATACAAGAAGTTCAACATTAATTAACTCAATCACATCGATCAAGTTATGGAGTCCACACGCTAATCATAGGCCATAAAATAAGATAGCATGCAATTGTATCATACTTTATTACTCTAACAAATGTAATAACACCATGTTACTTCAAGTAAATATACATACTGAACACGCGCATCAGAAATAGTAAACAGAAAGACACAATAAGATAGGACACATTTAGCGCTACATCATAGGCAATTCAATTTAATAGAGAAACATTTTACACTGCAACAAGTAATCACAGAAGGAACAAAAGACACAAGCATGCACATCAAACAATCATCGTCACACAATCACACATACCCGATCTTCAACCATAACACATGTACAAGGCCCCCCCCCCCCCCCCCCCCCCCCCAATCATGTTCTTCATCCTGCATCACAACACAATCACAGGAAAGACCGACAAGAGACAGGGATGCACATCAACAGCCACACACACAGCACACGTACACGATCATCAACGCATAACGCATGCACTCCCCCCCCCCCCCCCCCCCTCTCACACACACACACTCTCACATGTTCATCCTTGTTGGCAGAGACATAGTTCACACCATTCATAGTCCTTCCTGTCACAGTTCTGAGTTCACAGCACTACAAGTGCGTGATACAGTAGGCAGTAATTAATACAATATACCTTCGAATTCTTTCGGAGACCAAACATACACCAGAGTATCCCTATTTTAACACATACGGCATGGTGTGCTTTCGCTGTTAAAACAGGCCAAAGGCGACATTGTTAGTAGCATGGGCCATGGTCATGATGGTGCGCCAGATCATCATGGTAGTACATGTATCATAAAACCATGCCATTATCTCGCACTCACAACCTGTCAGCTGCTGTATAAAATTTAAAAAAATCAAAGTTCTTACATCGTGACATTGCCAGCTCCTCTGATGATAATCGGATCAGGGACAACGATCATCAAATCGTCTACTACGTCTTCTTCGTCGTCTCGTTCTTCGTAAATCGTATCGAAGTCAGCCATTGTTTGTCGTACTTGGCGTACTCTCTGACGACACACACATTTCCGGTGAAGGAAAGATAACTCTTCAAGGACGGTAACCCATGCGGACTGAAAGTCACCTTCGGTTTACTACAGTACGCAGGAATGAGGACTGTGTTAGATGAAACGCGATTAGTTCCATTTCTTAGAGATTGTGTTGTTGCATTTCAATGATATGTTGAATTTTTAATGAATGATTGTTGTTGCCCGCAACTATATAAACGTCATGATTAATTATTATTATAACAGTGTTATGGAAAATGTGCAGTCGTGGAGTCGTCATCATTATCCCCCTATCTGTCTGTGTGCCAATCTGTATCGTGGATTTGCATGTGGATTTGCTCTCGTGTCAAAATAAGTGATTTTGTGTATATCTTTGTGCCTGCTCGAGTCTCAATCGATCCATCGATCTCTCCTTATGTTTATGCACCTGCGCGACTGCGATTTGTCCATGAGTTTGCAGGGGCGGATCAGTTCATTTTTGTTGGGTAGGGGTTGGTCGGATGGTTTTGTGTGGGATAGAGGGGTGGGGGTGGGGGGTGGTGTTTTTAAGCTTTTATGTTAATTTGAGGCGGTGGTAGTGTGTGGGTGCGTGTGACGTGTGTGTTGTGTGTGTTGGTGTGGTGTGGGTGTGTGTAGATGTGTGTGTGGGTTGTTCAAGTGCTCAACCAAACGTGACAGCGGGAGGGGGGGGGGGGGGTGGGGGGGGGGGGGGGGGGGGGGGGGTGGGAGGGGGGCGGGAGGGGGGGGGGTGGGGGGCGAGGGGGCGGGGGGGGGGGGGGGGGGGGGTGTGGCGGGGGGGGGGGGGCGGGGGGGAGCGGGGGGAGGAGAGGGGGGGGGGTGGGTGCGGGGGGGGGGGGGGGGGGGGGGTGGGGGGGGGGGGGGGGGGGGGGGGGGGGGGGGGTGTGGGGGGGGGGGGGGGGGGGGGGGGGGGGGGGGGGGGGGGGGGGGGGGGGGGGGGTGGGGGGCCGGGGGGGGGTGGGGTGGGGGGTGGGGGGGGGGGGGGGGGGGGGGGGGGGGGGGGGGGTGGGGGGAAGGAGGTTGTGACTGCAAAATGGTCCAATCTCTGAATCTGGCGCATTCTGATGGTCATCATTACCAGTTTCAGGCAGCAGATTTTGTTACTGAAAAATATATATATTTATATTTTCTGTTAGGGTGGGGATGGGTGGGTGGGTGGGTGGGTTCCGGAAACCCGGACCCCGTCCCCCCCCCCTAACCCCCCCACCCCCCCCCCCTTCTCCGTCCGTCCAGCCGCCTGAGTTGGTTAGTTACACTTTCCTTGTCTAAATAAATCATTCTAACGTTGTCCAAATTAACGCCAAGGTGTTTGATACTACACTTTTCCCCCTTCTTGAAACGAGTGGTGACCAGATTCCATTGTTTTTAAAAAACCCCCTTTATTTGCTTTTATAATGTTTAAGCGTGTTTTTAGACTGAAGCATCACACCACGTACCACTATGAATTGTGTGTTTATGCATGTTTTAAGTATAAGGAAATACTTAAGGATATAGAAGCCAGCCAGCCTTAACTAAATGTAGTATTAAGCAACCAGCCATGCCTTTAGAATATTACTGTGTTTGGTGGGAGGAGTGAACAGTTTTTAAAGTTGGGCGCCAAGCTTGTGCTGACGTGATACTTTAATCCATAGATTGTGCTGACGGTGCCCAGACCTTTGAGTGGGATCGCAAATGCGCCAGCTCATTCTGTCTTCTTTCCTAATTGCACGGCAGGAGTAGTGAACTTTTAAGAGTTTGGGCGGTAGAAAAGTGCTGAGCAAGCAGGGCGCCAGATTTCCCCTTCTTCCCATTGGTGAGTCTCTGAGACTCTCAATGGAGACATGGGAGCAGGGGATAAATACAGGCAGATTCTGCTAGCGGGGACTGGCGTGTTTGCCCCTCTCCAGGGCGCACCGAAAGAATACAACATGGTATCAATTAAGGCCAGTCTGACCTAGGGGCAAGGGCAGGGAATGGCTTCCCTCCCCACCCCCTACAACTCACCGCCTCCCCCTGGATGGAGCAGATGGGGGCAGCCGCTTGCTGACAAGCTGCAACCGAAGCGGAGATGACCGTCTCCTGACCCCGCCACCAGACGGGACGAGAGGAGAGATGAGGCCAGTTCAACCTCCCCTCTGCAGGCCCACCCCTGCATCAGTCGACAACCCCCCCCCCCCCCCAACGCGCCAAGACAACCACCCTTCTGGAGCAGCCACGGGGTCAACTGCCCTGACCCCCTTTGCCAGTGCAACTACAGGGTCACGCCGCCCTGACACCCTTCATCATTCCTCCACAGAACGGACTCAGTGAACTCAGATAAGTTTTACCATGATATAGAAAAGGCTGGCTGGCTAAAATTAGGATTGAACAAAGGAGTTTTATGCATGCAAATTGATTTACCAATCATTATTTTGAATCACTTCCAGAATCATTAAAGTTCCTTATTAATTATCAACTCTGCGTCCTTACGTCATTGCATGAGTGTGAGAGAAAATTAACCTGTGCGTTCCTCCTCCACCAGTAGTAGTAACCCCTAGACAAGAGCATATAGCTCCGAGCCTGTGTTGTCCCATAGCACAGGAGGAGGTAACGTCACACGATGAACAGTTGTAATTCGCGTAGGCCAATAAAAGTTGTCTACCTGCCCGTCCGTCAGTCTGTGTATCTGTCTGTCGATCCCTGCCTGCCTGTGTGTCCGTCCGTCCGTCCGTGTGTGTGTGTGTGTGTGTGTGTGTGTGCGTGCGCGCGCGCATGCCTGTCTGTCTGTCTGTCTGTGTGCCTGTCTGTGTGTCTGTCTGTGTGTCTGTCTGTGTGTCTGTCTGTCTGTCTGTCTGTCTGTCTGTCGTCTCCTTTCTCCCTCCCTCCCTCCCTCCCACCCTCCCTCCCTCCCTCCCCCTCCCTCCCTCCCATCCCTCCCTAATCCCTCACCTCCTCCCTCCTCCCTCCCTCCCTCCCTCCCCACTTTCCTCAGTTGTGTGTGGTGTGTGTGTGTGTGTGTGTGTGTGTGTGTGTGTGTGTGTGTGTGTGCGTGCGTGCGTTCATGTCTGTCTGTCTGTCCGTCCGTCCGTCCGTCCGTCGATCCGTCCGTCTGTCTGTCTGTCTGTCTGTCTGTCTGTCTGTCTGTCTGTCTGTCTGTCTGTCTGTCTGTCTGTCTGTCTGTCTGTCTGTCTGTCTGTGTCTGTCTGTCTGTCTCCCTCCCTCCCTGTGTGTGTGTGCACGCGCGCGTGTGTGCGTGCGTGCATGCACGCGAATGCCAGTGTGCGCTTGCTGTCGGTCTCTTGCACTTCAAGCACACGCCACGGTCCAAGACTGCCGACGGTTGTCATCACAGGACACGCTATCCTGATGGAGTTCTGACGCGCTCCTGCTGGTGTCTCAGGTGCGCCACAACAATGGTGGAGATTCTTTGAAAATGTAACATTTTCAACTTTTTTAAAACAAAGATTTTGAATCGTGGGTTATATGTGACCGAGGACCACAGATGGAATAATATTTTCACAGAATTCGAGTATCAAATTAGTAGCTTTCTGTTGATATCAATTTTAAACTGGTATCTTGAGAAGTACGGGAGATAAAAACGATTATGAGTATCTATCAACAGAAAACGTCAAATTTTATCAAAACGCCGTTAAACATCAGGGAACATATCAACTTTATTTTCCTTAGCAACCGAGGTCTGAGAACTCCGCAAATTAGCAACAAGCAACACATTACACTAAATGGGCTTTCTAAAAGCATCAAAATCACGAAAACATTAAAGAGTGTGGTGTTACAGCAAGAAAATACACATTGATAACAAATTTTGAGTTCGTTTGACAACAGATGTAAAGACTATTTCAGTTAATGATCATCCTTTTATTTTGACGAGTTTTGTAATTAGTTGGAGTCATTTCTAATGCTCAAGACATGTTGTGCATGAAAAATTCCTGAGATCGAAAATGTCATTTTGCACCGGATTGACCCGTACTGACGTATCTGCTGTTATGTAGAAAAGCTCAGTTCGATTTCTAGTTCATTTTGTGGTGCTTGGTTACATACGATGCGATGCTCATCTGTAGAGACATGAACACCCAGGAAATAAATCGCCGCACGACTAACTGAATACATTTGATGGATGGGTGGATGGAGTTTTACGCCCTATCAGCCTTTCTGGGCTATGAAAGGCCGCTAGTCACAAAATCAATAAAACTGGTTAGAGTAAGTGCAAATCAAGTCATGATGTCCCTAGTTATTCGCCTCTTACGAATCGCGTAGAGAAAAGTGCTGGGTCTATTCATACCAGTAAACCACACTGGGTTCATGCATTTGATGATTGCTCAAAGTAGGAGAATGCACATGAATCTTTCTGGCGACCATACACACTTTTCAATTCACTCGTAAAGGTGACGGTGCCAGCCTTTATGTTGCAGCTCTCAGCCATTGATGGTGCCAGCCTTTATGTTGCAGCTGTCAGCCATTGATGGTGCCAGCCTTTATGTTGCAGCTCTCAGCCATTGATGGTGCCAGCCTTTATGTTGCAGCTCTCAGCCATTGACGGTGCCAGCCTTTATGTTGCAGCTCTCAGCCACTGACGGTGCCAGCCTTTATGTTGCAGCTCTCAGCCATTGACGGTGCCAGCCTTTATGTTGCAGCTCTCAGCCACTGATTGGTGCCATTAAGCCTTTATGTTGCCTAGACTCTCAGCCATTGATGGTGCCAACCTTTATGGTTAGCAGCTCTCAGCCATTGACGGTGCCAGCCTTTATGTTGCAGCTCTCAGCCACTGATGGTGCCAGCCTTTATGTTGCAGCTGTCAGCCATTGATGGTGCCAGCCTTTATGTTGCAGCTCTCAGCCACTGACGGTGCCAGCCTTTATGTATGCAGCTGTCATGCATGATGGTGCCAGCCTTTTATGTTGCAGGGGGGGCTCTCAGCCATTGACGGTGCCAGAGACCTTTTACTGTTGCAGCTCTCAGCCACTGATCGGCTGCCAGCCTTTATGTTGCAAGCGTCTCAGCCATGAATGTGCCAGCCTTTATGTTGTAGTCTCATCACATTTGACGGCAGGCCAGCCTTTATTGTTGCCCAGCTCTCCGCCCTGATGGTGCCAGCCGTTATGTTTGCAGCTCTTTGCAGTTCTCAGCCATTGATGGTTCCAGCCTTTATGTTGCAGCTGTCAGCCATTGATGGTGCCAGCCTTTATGTTGCAGCTCTCAGCCACTGACGGTGCCAGCCTTTATGTTGCAGCTCTCAGCCATTGGGTGCCAGCCTTATGTTGCAGCTGTCGCCATGACGTGCAGCCTTTATGTTGCAGCTCTCAGCCACTGATGGTGCCAGCCTTTATGTTGCAGCTCTCAGCCATTGATGGTGCCAGCCTTTATGTTGCAGCTCTCAGCCATTGACGGTGCCAGCCTTTATGTTGCAGCTCTCAGCCACTGATGGTGCCAGCCTTTATGTTGCAGCTCTCAGCCATTGATGGTGCCAGCCTTTATGTTGCAGCTCTCAGCCATTGATGGTGCCAGCCTTTATGTTGCAGCTCTCAGCCACTGATGGTGCTCAAACGGCACCTCTACTCTTTAGTCATCGTCCCAACACAATCTCAACTCTCTGGGGTCAGTTTCACAATTTTCCTGCTCAGCCTTCACAGGTACCCGGCTTTACCTCTGGGTGGGGAGAATGAATGAATGAATGAATGAATGAATGAATGAATGAATGATGAATGAATGAATGAATGAATGAATGAGTGCATGAATGAATGAATGAATGAATGAATGAGTGAGAGTGAGTGAGTGAGTGAGGTTGTACGGCCTATCAGCCCTTGTAGGATAAGTAGGCTATGAAAGACCATTGACCACGAAATCACCGGAAGTAGAGTAAGAGCTGGCCTAGTCACAGTTTTCCTCGTTATTCGCCCTCGACGAATCGTGTAGGGAGATGCGGTGGGTCTATTCTTACCCCCAACCCACAGGGGGCCGTGTGGGGAGATGCGGTGGGTCTATTCTTACCCCCAACCCACAGGGAGCCGTGTGGGGAGATGCGGTGGGTCTATTCTTACCCCCAACCCACAGGGGGCCGTGTTTGGAGATACGGTGGGTCTATTCTTACCCCCAACCCACAGGGGGCCGTGTGGGGAGATGCGGTGGGTCTATTCTTACCCCCAACCCACAGGGGGGCCGTGTGGGGAGATGCGGTGGGTCTATTCTTACCCCCAACCCACAGGGGGCCGTGTGGGGAGATGCGGTGGGTCTATTTTTACCCCCAACCCACAGGGGGCCGTGTGTGGAGATGCGGTGGGTCTATTCTTACCCCCAACCCACAGGGGGCCGTGTGTGGAGATGCGGTGAGTCTATTCTTACCCCCAACCCACAGGGGGCCGTGTGGGGAGACGCGGTGGGTCTATTCTTACCCCCAGCTCACAGGGGGCCGTGTGGGGAGACGCGGTGGGTCTATTCTTACCCCCAGCACACAGGGGGCCGTGTGGGGAGACGCGGTGGGTCTATTCTTACCCCCAACCCACAGGGGGCCGTGTGGGGAGATGCGGTGGGTCTATTCTTACCCCCAACCCACAGGGGGCCGTGTGGGGAAATGCGGTGGATCTATTCTTACCCCCAACCCACAGGGGGCCGTGTGGGGAGATGCGGTGGGTCTATTCTTACCCCCAACCCACAGGGGGCCGTGTGGGGAGATGCGGTGGATCTATTCTTACCCCAACCCAAGGGAGATGGTGGGGTGAGGCATTGCAAGACAAGATCCTTGCTCAAGGATGCAACTCGGAGATCTGCCAAGCTTCGAACGCCGCACCCACTGGCCGCAAGCACCTGCAGGTCAAGCGCAGTAACAATACGGCCACAGAGCACAACACAATCCACTTGAATTTCCAGGAAACAAAATGAGTTGAGCCATCTATCACCCAGTCTACTATACTGTGTACGAGTACTTCAGCTTTCTTCCTCGGAAAGAATGAAAGCAGCTTTCGCAGGCTATAGTAGGCCCCTAACTACGGTCAATACATTCTGAACACAGAGATATAGTCTCAGCCACGCTGAATGCGGTCAATACAGCTGTTAGAATAAGATCTAGTCTCAGTTCTCTCAATAGTTATTCGCCTTGTACGAATCGCGTAGGGTGATGCGGGGGGTCTATTCTTCCCCCGATCCACAGGGGAATTCCTTCCTTGAAAACTCGTCATTTGATACTGGCCCCCCTCATTCTTCTACCATGACGGGTTGTATGGGAAAGCTTGTAGCCCTCTTAATTCCACCCTTATGGCCAAGAGTTTTCGCAAAGATTTCCGATAATAGGCCACACTAGTGGACTCGTCCGAGGAGAGGGGTGCGGGAAGACAGCGAAGTTGGCCCCGCGAGATTACAGGCCACAGCATCTGACTGGTGTCAATGATTAAAGAAATGTAAATCCCAATAAAATATTCTTCTGTTTATTTATTTACACTAATTAAAAGCTGTGGCCCATCAGCCTGCATGGCCCACCAGCGCCGTTGTCTTTCCCGCACCCGTCTCCTCGGACGCATCCAATAGCGTGGCCCGTTATACAGTTTTAACCTCTCATAAGCGTGGCACAACCTTCGCAGCTACTTTTCTCTAGCGTCAAATGAAAAGAGAGCCATATAGCACCGATACAAAGCTTTATTCCTTACAGTCACGAGAGTAAACCCGATTAATTACGACGTTTCACGGTCACAGCACGACCAGTTCATAATTACTTTACAGTGGACCATGCATAAAACCCATTCACTCCGTAGGTATGTTCCGCTCTTCCAGAGCAAGCCACGCATCAACAGATACAAGTATACCAGCTGTCAACATTATACAAAACAACGTGACCACAGACCATTAATAATTGATTGATTTCGCGATTTGTCGTTGGTCAATAAACTCCTCCTTTGATAATTTGCATAATGGAAACATAAATCAGCTGGCAGCAAAGGTGCAAAGCCATCAGTCCGCGATGACGTCACTCACGCACTTTGCACCAACAATCAACCTTACATCACAGACAATATGGTTACAACCATGACGTCAGCAGTTCATCTTGGAACATGCACATTCAGCTCGCAAGTTACGTCACTGGCAAAATCACCGATAGGAGTACATAGAACATGCGTTTCCATGGCAACTGCTACTACATATATACTGCACACACACACATTTCATTGTTTCTCACAAGCTTCCAAACGGCACTAGAGAGTAGTAGCCACGTCTCTTGGTGCCAAGGTAGCCAGGAGACGCGTCACCGTCTCCATGGATCATCATCCGTCCCTCCAAGCATGACTTTTTGATGTACCAGTCCGGTCCACTGATATCAGTTCTTTGCCTACATCTCATTCCACTTGGGACATATCTGATAATGCTATACGCTGAGAGGATTATTTTAAATATATAATTAATCACCTACACATCACAGTTGTCCCGTCAGTTTGGCAATACATTTTCAAAGTGCGTGGCTAATTTTGGGCAATTCACAAACTACTAGGCTCACCCCTTCTCACTAAAAATGTATCTACATGTTCGTCAGGGTCAAATGGAAGCCGGTTGCACAAAACCAGTCCGATGATGCAAGTGTCCCATATTTACAATTGTACCTAGCTGTTTAATACCACGCCTTCTGCCCGAAATTCATGCTTCATCCCAGTATTTCAATATTTGTAACATAATATATGACAATGCGTGCGAACGTGAAAACAAGTTTGCGTTTGCGTGCCTGCGTGCGCGTGTATCCATGCGTGCACTGTGCTCGAGCACAAGGGTATGTGCGTGTGCATGAGCGTATGTGCAAATATGTTCGTGCACTGAGAAGTGACAAAATGTCATGTAATTTCCAGAAAAGGACATGAAGGAAGTACAACAAATGCATCACAGCAAGCGGCAAGGATGAACACAACTCGAGGCTGACGGGCTCAATGTGTGCCTGGTATGCATGCATGTGCGCGCATTTGTGCGAATGGGTCCTTACTATGCATGCTGTCTGCATTCCCCGTCGGGCCAAGCATGCCTCGGGTGCAGGCATGTGTTCATGAACGGATATTATTATTGGTACAGAAAAAACATGGTTTTACCAGAAAAAATATGATTCAGCCAGAATACAGAAA
>JAWQFJ010000005.1:0-55000 GCA_034096865.1 Theodoxus fluviatilis
CAACGCTTGTCCAGCAATTCCCTATCTCTTCCATGGGATCTTGAACAACTGGACCTCTTGTTCTGCAGCTTTCCTCAGAGCAAGTCACGAGTGACCGTGCTGACGGACACCGAGAGGATGACCAGAACAGGGAGGAGGCTAGCACGGGTTTTTCTGAACTGCCTCAAACCCACCCACCCACCCCTCACCCATCCCTCACCCATCCCTCACCCACACTAGTTTGATCTACACTTTCATTTCGTAATATTACGATTTAAAGTATTAATTAAGAGCTCCTTGGCTTCATTTTGGCGACTTCTTTAGAACTTTCTGGTCGAAATTGAAAATATTAGTTTTTCATAAGTCGACGAGAGTGCCGCATAGATGGATGTTCCATGGAATCCAAGGATTCAGACGGTGAAAAAAAATGTTTCTTACAAGCGAGCAACAAGTAATTAAACAAAGGAAGCGGGCGAGCAGGTGATCGAGCAATCAAGAGAGAAAACGATCGAGTGACACGCAAGCAGACGAGTTTTTTCCTCACAGTTCGTAGAACCGCTTCCTATGAGTGAGTGTTGTCGGACTGCTAGTATTATAGTGAACATTAAGTATTATGATCCCTTTGCCCTAGAGGCGAAAGGATTAGTATACTTAATTAAAGTTCCCTATTATGTTCACTAAAACACTTAACACAGAGCGAGTGCCATGACGGCACCCGCCTTCAATCGGGCGCTGCAGTCGCAAGTGCCCACTGCAATTTCCCGCTCACAACTCATTGCGCGAAACCTTTTCAGCAAGCAGAGCACGGCATTCACCCATTTGGGAACGTGACTATCGGCTTGATAGTTCCTGACGCCATCCAGTCTCCCTCAAAGTCCCCCGCAATGCCCCCCCCCCCCCCCCCCCCCCCCCCCCTTCCTCCTTCTCAGCTCAAGGCTTCTTTCACCAACCCTCCCCTTTCATTGTAATTAGTCTCTCTCTCTCTCTCTCTCTCTCTCTCTCTCTCTCTCTCATCTATCTCTATCTCTCTCTCTCTCTCTCATCTCTCTCTCTCTCTCTCTCTCTCTCTCTCTCTCGTTTTAACAAGGGCTGATTGTAAGACTGGCAATGATGCCGAATTCGTGAATTTCCCTTCAAAATGAAGTTCAATCAATCTCGTCCTCACGTCCCAGAATTTCTGCCACCCACGTCACTGTCTTCGTCATCATAGCATTTTCCAAGTCCTTATCTTACCCTTTTGCCCCTTATCTCCGCCCTTTCTTCCTCTCCCCACCCTCCTCCCACCCCCCTCTACACCTCCCTCCCCGCCCCACCCCACCCCCTAACGCCCTCTCAACCCCTACCCTCATTCCTTTACCTGTCTCTTCCCACCACGTCCCCATTGACTCCTGTCGTCCTCCCCATTCTAACGATCGCCACCCTTTCATCCCCACCCCCTTTTTATTTTTGCTTTTTATCGACTTGATCCCCCTTTTTGTACATTTCCTCCCTTCCCCCCCCCCCCCCCCCCCCCCCCCCCCCCCCCACCCTCCCTCCAAGTCTCCCCTGTCGCTGTCCTGGGATGTTGCTCTCTCAATCTCATGCATCTTCAATTAGTACATTCTCACACCTCTACCTCGTCTCACTTCATGTCTCTGTCTTCCTTTCCCCATTCTACCCCCCCCCCCCCCCCCCCCCCCCCATCCTCACCCACCCCCACCCCCATCCCACCCATCCTTACCACCCACCCCCATCCCACCCACCCACCCTCACCTACCCCCTTGCACTATCCTAGATAGTTTCTTCGTCCGCCTCCATCTTTGACGGTTTCGTGACCCATACCGTCCTCCTTCGAATCCCTCACCATTTGCACACGCGCGCGCGCGCGTACACACACACACGCATGCACGCACATGTATACACACACGCATATAAACATGCACATATATACGCATGCTCACAGACGCTCACACAAACATACGCATGCACGCACATTGATTGATTCATTGATATATTTATTTATCCCAATAGAAAATTCATTCGATACTAGTCGCAGCATATATATGCGCATACACGCGCACGCTCACGCACGTCCATACTAACGCACGCACGTACTCTTTAACACATACGCACACTCTCCCACATGCATACGAACCCATTCCTCATTTTGCTTGCTCCTTCTCCTCTCCTACACTCTTCTACAATCCCCAAACTTTCCCTCTAGCCTACCTCCCACTCACTGTAATTTTTCTCACTCTCTCCTCTCCCCCCACCCCCTCCTTTTACTTCCTCCCCCCCCCCCCCCCCCCTTTTCCGCCCCTCCACTTCTGTCCGCCGTCTCGGAGTGTTTGAGGCGGGGATGAAAGACGAAGCACAGGACCCTCCTCTCCGTGGGGTCGGGCGGAGCTTGGACCACCCAGGGACGGTGTTATCACCCACTGCAAATTGGATTTATATCAGCTCTTCACACCCCCCCACCTACCCTCATCGCCACCCCATCCCTCTCCCCATTCAGCATTCATCTCTGGTGTGACGCGGTCCATCACGTGATAAACTTGGGCTTCTCACGCAGCTGTGTTGAACGTTACTCTTTCGATATGCGTGACACGAATGAAAACAGACGAGTGGAAAAGGTGGTGGACGTGCTTTTTGGTGGAGATAAATGAAGGGCGACTGCAGATGATTCACCGTGAGACGTGATCGAGAAGTCTTGGAGTGTGGCACCTGTTCTATTTTCGCATCCCTCGATGAGCTTGGCACTTTGATAGAAATGATTTGTATCAAAACAGACCAACAGTGGTTGTAAGCGAATTTCTTGTGTAAGACGAGTTGCCAATGACATCGCTGAGGTGTGAATGGGAATGTTCGGTAACTGCTCAATTTTCACAGTTCAAAGACATACGTATATGTAGCTTCCATTTTCCCCATTATTTCTGGGGTTGAGGACTTTTGCAAAGACGTTTGAAACATGTACGGACATTTATTTATCTCTGCTTCGTGATTGCTGTTTCATCTTCCGATGTGCAAACGCACAAGAATCGGTCGAGTTTTTCGTGCCATCGTTGTAATTTGACAATCGTTCAACATCACATTCTCGTGAAAAGTCTTCCGTTCCGAGCAACGTTCTTTCTGACTAGACTTAGTGGTAACCGTTCGATGTGGTGTCGTATGTCGGGGTTTCTGGCGTTTGCATTTTACACCTCCCCACGAAGCAGGGGTTTTTACATAATGGAAGTTAGCACTAATCCTGCATTTGTCGTAATCACGTCACAATAATTGAATGAAATAACAAAAACATAGGGTTGCCAATAGGAATCACGTCGAATGAATTAAAACTTTAAAAAAAAAATCTATCTCTTTTAGGGTTTATTGTTTTTGTTCTGTCTCCGTTGATATTTCTGGAATCCTGCCGACCGATTTACCTCACTTTGCAATGGCTTTTGCAAACACTGGTGAATAAAGATTTCGTCGTCGTGCAGATTTAGGACTTCATCCACTCTTAAAGACCCTGGAGAGTCCTACTTGCTGTGTAAGACGAAACGTCCATGCTAAGGACCGTGACCTACTTTTCACTGCAGTGCACCCCAAGAAAGATGCAACTGTGGGGAATTCCCCCACTGCTGTCCAAGGCCGAGTTGGGATTTTGTGCATCCGCTTTTGGCAGTTGGCGGCAGCAAGAAAGACATATCCATTACGACGAAGAAAATTGTCTGGGACCGCTGCTGGAAGTCGAATTGAAGCAAGATGTTTTGGTGGTTGTGGTGGTGGTGTTTAGCTGTCCTCTGCTGCCTTTGACAAATTCCCTGTGGCTTTGTGATAAGATAACAAGGATATTCTCCTGTAAACATCGGGGGGGGGGGGGGGGGGCTTCATGAACAAACCCTGAGAACAACAAACAACATCAATTACACCGAAGGTGATAATGATGCAATAACAACAGTGACAGTGTGCATCCTGAAACATTTTCATGCAATGGAATTGTACCTCCAGGAATTCCAGCACAAATCGCAGCATTGCGGCGCACTTCGCCTCTGGAGGACCGTTCCGTTGCCGACTCTTCACTACGCAAAAACCTCACCCACTTTGCAACGTCGCCCGTCATCTAGGTCTGATTAATCTCCGAACAGTTTGCTCTTGATTTTTTTTTTGCCTTCGATTTTTGTTCGGATTTGACGCCCGGCATACTGTTTGGCCCAGGCAATTGGTGTGACTGCCACTTCTGTACTCTTGGTTTCGGGGTCACTGCCCATGCCACCCTGGAAGTCGTCTGATGAATTCAGTTCTCTCCATGACTACATCCACTGTTCTTCTTTTGGTAAGACATCAGTGCATTTGAAGTTGGTTGTTACATCTTGCGGGCATTGAACATTGAGATGCTTGTATAAAGATGATAATGATGTCGGATATCGTTGCTGGCGGGGGAAAAGAACCGTACCCACACTGGTTTTACCAGCAATTAATGCGAAACGTGTTAGGTTTGATTCTTGAACTTAAGCGAGCGCCATTCCCTGCGTGTGTAAAAGCGACAAGAACTACATAGCGGCAGTGTGGGCGTCATTATCTGAAGGATCTCGCGGGTTTTATGTTCATGTCCCGTGAATGGAACCGATTTTGGCATCAAAACCTAGTAAGAAGAGCCAGGTTGAATCAAATCTTTGGAAATGACTGACGCTAACTTGCGTTGTTAATTGTTGTACGTGTCTTGCAGATGAAGGCGGCATCTTTTTCTATCGGCGACTCTTTACAAACTCTTTGTGTGTATCATTTCAGTAGTAAATGCAGTGAACTATGCAAAAAGAGATAGGTGGGGGGAAGGACAACGGTTAAGAACCTGTATTCCACTTTTGTATGAAATGAATGCATGAAAGAGTTTCTGCATACTTTATTTGTGTAGGTATTAGTGTATTCATTCCATTTCCGTCGTTACTATAAGTGGACTGCGTGGGCATTTTGATCGACAAGCCCCGAAAAAGCGGGTGGTCAAGGCCTGGCCAAATGAAATGGCGAATTCCCCGTGAAGCAAGTGTGCTTGTTTCCCACCGCGCTACCATTGGGTCTCTTGATGAGCGGAGTAGTTTCGCTTTAAGTGGATAATTGCTTACACTGGGAAATAAACATTTCTGGATTTCTTCAAGACCTGAAAGAGAAACCTCTGTGTGAGACTCGGGGCCCCCTCGCTCCACCAACGATCCATCTCAAAACTTAAAAGCCTCGCCGAATCCCAATCATGAACTGGCGTTCTAGATGTACTGCGGGGAACGATGTTTGAAGTCGTCCGCGTGACAACACACTCGAGTCGGCGTGCCTACACGCACGAGGCCCGGTCGAGCAGAAAAAGCCACTTCAAAGTCTGAGGAAGGAATCACTTCACGATAAGCAATGACCAACTCTCCCTGCGTATAAACACCCATTCTATCTCATCTCCTCGCCCGCTCCCGCTCTGCCACCGGGGTCCCACCGAGGAAGTGTCTATGGTGAGGCAGCAGTACACAAGATGGAGCAGATTGTGCAAGGGCGCCATTATGCCAGCCATTCCGTCGCAGAATGGCCTCCGCAGTCTCCACGCAGAGGCGCTGGAGGCGGCGGAAAAGAGTTCCTCGCGACCGAGCCGCAAGTGCCAGGGTGATTATTGCGAGGAGAGAAAAGCCGTTCACATGGCGTGCTTTGGCAGTCGTGGAATGCCACAGGTGTTGCAACAATACGCCCCCGCCCTGACGTTGTCCTGAAGCTAAATTGACGGCGTGGATATGTTTAGAATGTGCTTGAAGAGCTATGGCGAGACATGTCGACATAGAAATGCTTACCGATAATGGTGGATCACCTTTGAGCGAGTACACTGCCGAGTGTATTCATGGTGTTTGAATGTCTTACCTTGGTCGCGCTGCTCAGCACAGTGCATGGTCTGTCCGGAAGTTTTCGCTCGAGCATACCATGTATGAAGTACCGAAGGCGTTGCTTTTGTGCCGAGCTCTGTGTGTATGTATGTATGTATGTATGTATGTATGTATGTATGTATGTATGTATGTGGGCGCGCGCGCGTGTGTGTAAAGCCGATTTCTTAATGAGATGTGACTTATCATTAAAGGATTCTGAACTAATACTTGATCACAAGATGTTCACTTTTTGGTAGGGTCAAGAATAGAGAAGGCTAGGTGATTATCCCTCATTTGTGGACTTCAATTACGGTATGTACATGTAGTGAATACATTGAAGTAACTAAAAATAAGGTTGGGTAATATTTGGTGGTTGTGCACATTGTTGAATTTGTATTATTTATGTTGGTATCATTCAGCAAAGTTACTGAGACTACGATAAGGACACTTTCGGGACACTTGGTTTTTCACATTCATTCCGATTACGTACTCTCTTTTTTTCTCCACGACGTCACGTGAATGTGTGTTATCTTTGAGTCCAAGTCTGCAAGAAATGCTTGAATAGAGCACTTGTAGTTTTCAACTTCCAACTACCGTCTTCCCGTACGCATCGTGAATGTCGGAACTCGCCACTGTAAGCATCGTGAATGTCGGAACTCGCCACCGCAGATGGGAGCAGCATCGGTACAACGCTTGGCTGTTGGAGGGGCGAGAGCAAAAATCTTCAAGAAATCTCTGACACGACTCCTCCACGTCCATGCCACACTTCTTTCCGTTAAAGGCAATAAACTCTCGAAGTTTCAATACTGAGTCGAAACCCTTTAGGGAACAGATAATGTCCTTGATCTCAGGCGGGGACCGACGCCAGAACCTCCCAGTCAAGGTAAAGATGAAGTTGCTGAACTCATAAAGTGACTCATCACTTGTGCCGGAGTCTCAAACTGCTTTGCACCCCCCCCTCCCCACCCCACCCCCACTTATTGGTCACCTGATCTCCACTTTTACTCCATAGCGTCACCGTCTCCACTTTCTGAGGGGTATGTTACCCCCCTTATTTCAACATGTGTTAATAATAATGCAACAGTACATGTAACTTCATGGGGAGTTATTTCAACCCGATGCTGGGTCGCGGCCCCATCACATATCCGTCGTAGGTCTCCCACAGTGTGCTTTCAGTGCCCTTGGATACAGACTTTAGCATCAGGTTGTTGCGAGGCAAGGCGAGTCAAGCTCCTCGTTCTTCTGCACCTCTTGGATCCGAGCAGTTGTGGACACAGCTTCTCTTGGCCGTAAGAGCTGCAGTGCACGCTTTAGAACTAAAGGTGGCGTTTGTTATTGCGACTTTCCATCTGCGTATGGATGCTCAAGCTCACGTCTGCATCAATGTAGTCATGTGACACGTCTTGGGAGCAAGAACCAGGCTGCGGATGAGAGTTCTCGCGTTGTTTTTCACAAGCTTGCAACTACAGCTTCACATGTACCCGCTTCTCCTCCTTGATGGGGAGAAACAGCGTTAGTCGGAGCATCTCCTCCTTGATGGGGAGAAACAGCGTTAGTCGGAGCATCTTGCCCACAAAGACGCGCTTTCAGGATTCGGGAAGTTGCCAACGCTGCGCCCATTGGTCACAGGGACCGCAGATCGAACTCTGACCGCGCGTCCACACCGTCACGAGACTGACAACTACGAAGCCGCGTCGTGTGACGGTGACCTGCGTGGAAGGGCCGCAGTGCGCGTTGTTTGAAAGGCGTGCAGATTTATGGGAGGCGGGAGCTGGGCCTTCTCCACTTCGCGGCAGTGGGAGCGGGCCTGGCTGGGCGCTGTGTAAACCAGCCATCATTGCCCGGGTATCTGTGTATCTAGTCGCCCTGTACCGACCCCAGGGGCCTGTGATGGGGGCTCTGTCTCCCTCCCTCCCTCACGGCCCCTCCGCCATCGGCACCCCCTGTTAATTATGGCGCGGCGCGATTGCCGGCGGTTTTGTATATAAATACTGCTATATGCCACTCATAGCGGGCTATTAGGGGCCGCCGCGTGTAGAGCGCTCTGAATGGGGTTGATAGAGTATGAACAACACTATCAGGCGGCCCTGCGCTATCGCCCGCCTCACCCACCCACAGCTTGCCACTGCCTCCAGCTTCGCTGTCGTCCTCTTCCCCCACCCTGCACTCTGGCTGTGGCCGAGGCCGTGGGGGAAGGTGGTGGTGAGGGTGCTTGTCCTGTCCATTGAAGGTCTCAAAGACGTCAAGTCCAGAAGAAAATTGGGTGTGGAGAGGAATAAAAAAGAAGGTTTTCCTCGATGGTGATGTCTTCCTCGCCGTCGCCGTCGTCGTCATCATCATCATCATCATCATCATCATCATCATCATCACCATCATCACCATCACCATCATCATCATCATCACCATCATCATCACCATCACCATCATCATCACCATCATCACCGTCGTCACTATCATTGATGTACCTTCGTACCACGGTTACGGCATTCAATAGAAATGATAAATACAAGAGGGATAGAACCACAGCACTGCGAAGGAAAGAATCTGGATATAAATATCTTGACAGTATTATACTAGCTGCAACCATTATGTCCGTGCGTGTAATTCTGTCTGTGCGTGAATGATACTTGGTGAACATCTACGATGCACCTACCCCTCTGTATGACTGCATTAGCTTTGGTTCAACGTCTACGACGTGCCAAACAAAAAACAAAAAAATATTTACAGGAACTTCCCTCCCCTTCCAACTTTACGATAGAGACAATAGGTTTTGTGTGACAGTGGTGGGTATTGTGACTTGCTTTGGTCCAAGCGAAAGTGAGGGAGATACTGGTGATGGTGATGACGATGTAAGTGGTTCTCGTTACTGTGGAAAAGAGGACGTTGAGAAGCTCATTAATGTTTTTGTGATTATCCTTCAGGCAAATGGTATAGAATCGGACCTATGAGGTCAAGGAAGAGTTGTTTATACAGTCATAGACTGGGTGTTGTGTTTTAGACGGGGATTCATCACGCTTTCTTCCTCAGAGAGGCAGCAGCAGTGATATCGAGGTTGGGTGTTGGTGGAGTGGGGGATATTTATTTCCAATATTGATTTGACAATATGTTTAACCGTTGTTTTCCAGACGCATATTGTGGCAGACACTTTATGAAGAACCAAGCGGTCCACTGAGCAGGGAAGTAAACTGTAAAGCGGTTGAGATCCACACTTGGGTGATAAGTCGCAATACAAACCAACACCATTTACCTTAACCTTAACACACATGATCTGGACTCCTTGATGCGCCTTAGGATAAATTGCTTTGGTTGGAAGCGTTGATGTGCCAAAAGTTCACACCGCTGTTGTACAACACTCTTTGTCTACCGGATTCAGTTTTTACACCGAGTACTGGGGGAGTTCTGTTTATCTTTGTAGTAGGTGCTTTCCATTGTAATTAGGAACTCTAAAGCAAACATGCTGGTGAGAGAACACACTGACGTGCTGAAGAGTAGTGGTGTGAGGACTGGCTCCGTTCCTCACCAAGCTTTCTGGAGGACCAAAGGGGTTGATTCATCGGACGTGGAGCTTGAAGGCCCGAAGGCTATCGCGCTGCCCCGATTGTCGCTGGAGGAGGACTCAATGGGCTCGATGGTTTCGGATTTTTCAATCCCCGTGTTTACCTTTGCTAAGGACCCAGTCAAGCACGCTGTCCCTTGGGACCCAGTCAGGGGAGATAAGTTATCTCCAGCCAAGATGGCGGCTTTCTGGGCCCATCGGGAGTGAGCGACCTTTGACCTCCCCTGCTACAAAGAAACATTGCAAGTGGACGCAGTGTCGGAACTCCGACGCGTCTGAATGAAGCTGTTGGCCGCCGCTCTTCGTGCCTGATGGAACCCGGATGCTGGTTGTGTTGTAGGCTCGGATGCTGGTTGTGTTGTAGGACCAGGGTAGGAGACCGGAAAAAGTATCAAAAACTCGACCTTACAATTTGTTTTCGACTCGAAAGAGCAATCTGCCTTTCAAAAAGGAACAAAAGCACGAGTGGACCGAAGTAGAATAGCACACATCACGGTGAAAGTCCACGATGGATTGACAGAAAACGCTAGACGTGTGATTATAAAACTGAGACTGCTTGCGAAGCCACTTCATGTAAAAGTGTTTACCTAGCAAAGGAACGAATAAGCTGAGTGTTAATTTTCTCTACCAAAACGTATGTTTTTATTGATGTCTGTTCTCAGTATCTGGTTGTTACTGTCATTGCCTTGTTCAAGGAGTTGGGCAACGCATCATTTTTCTTGCGCCATAGTGTTGTTTCAGGTTTCTTTTCCGTGTGCAAGTCCGCTCGTAATGATAGTTGAATTCTTCCATGAGCACCCAACTTACTTCATTTGCATAGAAAAACGCCCTGCAGAAAAGCAAGAAGCTTCAACGCGCAGAAGGTGTGCTGAACAAGAAGTACTATTGGAACATTATGTCATACACCCTTCATATTGTACGGTACACATCGTGCATGTATCAACTGGTAGATGGGAGAAGCGTTCGTACTTGTCCACGGGGCTCGCTCTCAAGGAGCTCTGTAGGAGGAAAAGGAAACCACGCAGATATCATTTGAAAGTCTGGAAGACGGACATAAATCCATTACCATTACCATCATCATTATCGTGGCTATGGCGAGTGCTTGGATGGAGGAAAGATCGGCACCAGATTTAGGGCAGTTGGTGGATGGGAAGGCGGAGCGAGATACAGGGGTCTGGATGAGCAGCACAGAGAAAAAGCAGAAAAGGGAGGGACGGGAGAGGCAGGGCTCTGTCCAGATCGCCAGTGATGGGTGGGGGCGGTAAAGAGGCGGACTGACAGACACGATCGCCAGCACTTCCTGTTGCTGGCCTGATCCTCCTCACATGGCCAGGGTCTGCCTCTCCGTGCCAGCGATCCCACTGCTTGGACGCCCGGCATGGCCCCCTGTTGATGGCTTCCTGTCGTCGCCCTCCAAAACTGTCTTTGCTCTTGAAAATATTTGCCTTCTTTTCAGCTCTCGACAGCCGTAACTCTGTGTGTGTGTGTGTGCGCGTGTGTGTGTGAGAGTGTGTGTGTGTGTGTGTTTTAATCATTGTTTTTGGTTCAACTAATAGCCCTTCAATAGCGAACGATCTTCGGTCAGTCGACCTCGAACGTTGTGCCCGGAGTCTTGGACAGCGTCGACAGTGACATAACTGATGAGGCCATATATATTTTCAATGATCTTTGCTGCTTGTAAAAAACGTTCGGTGTTCTGAATAATTCGCACCGTCGTTAATGAAAGCATTGCTTCCGTCGTCACTTCAGTCGCCACCGTTTTCTGGCACTGCTCGTCCTTACTTTGCCGTTTGTCCTTTAAAACCTTTCAGAATCACAGCTGCTGTAAAAAGAAAGCTCCTTTTATAATAGAAACTTCTTTGGGCCACAGGTTTTTGACGTCATGAGTGGAGGACAGCGATAGACCTTTGCCGTTCTAACAGTCCTGGATGAAAGTCTTCCGTTACAAGTTTTCCAGCGTGCGAAATCTATATTACCGTCGGATTCGGTGTTTCTTGCGACCGTGAAGTCTTCACCACTTTTGAAAATCCGTTTTTATTATTTTATTTTACCTTTATGAGAGCTCTTTAAAAAAAAACGTTTGATTTTCTTTTTATCTTTTATTTGACGTTGTGCGTCTTGTGCTCAGCCTAAAACAATTTTACAAGCCATTGGTACTTGTAAAAATTCTACCGCCGCCAGAACTCTCTTTGCATCACAATTTTACTTCACCACCTTTACTGTACATACCTTGAAAGTCTGAATATTCATAAGAACTTATCAATGGATTCAACGTTTCTGTCGTAATTTCTCTAGTTTCTGGAGCACTGGATACAGACTTTGTTAGTAGAGCTTTACCTAAAATCGTACATCTGTGTGACCTTTCTCAGCCGCTGAAAAGTGCACTGCCGTTGGAGTTTGAAGGTTCACTTCAGCAGAAGGACAGATCTTCGTTCAACGAAGGATCTCGTGCGATGTTTGAAATGCTGCTGACGTGTCCTATCTGTCGCCTTTGATGTCAGTGCGTCCTCAGACTGGGAGTCGTTCATTTCTGTTGTGAACCCACGTTGTTTTAAACACTTCCTGTGTCAAAGCATTTTCGTGTGATTTTAGATTTAATTTACCATCGTATTCGAACGATGTTGTGCTGCTATTGAACTCAGGATCATAAACTCAGTACACGTGTTAACGCGTATTTCAGTCAACTCCGCGTTTTGACTCTGCAGATTTTGTCGTTCACTATTCTCTTTTTTTCCCTCTATTCCTTTGAAACTCTGCATGACCGACACCAGCAACTAAGCTTTGAGATAGTCTCCACCACAGCATGGAGACAAGCCAAAAGACGAATTTCGCTTGTGGAAATTTTTCTGTCAGTGGATCTTGTACATCCTCATTGTGAAACAAATTAATCCGAGCTCCTTTTCCCGCCCACAGTGACTTGCTCGTGTTATTCGGTTGTGAACTGTCCTCCCCAAATAAACTAGTCGACGGGATATCTCTATTTTTCGTGTTCTATTGACGATCAAAACCTCAAAGAAAATATTCATATGGTGGAGTGGTGTCCAGTCCTGTTGGAAAGATTTGTGTGCGTGTGCATATAGTGTGAAATATTGTACGATCTGATACATGCACCTTGGGTAAGACAGACTTCCGGCAAGGTTATTACCGCGGCTGCTTTAGCACACTACTTTAGCACACTACTTTAGCACACTACTTTAGCACACGTGTTCAAATGCGAAATGTTCTTTGCTGTGCTGCAGTTCCGTCGCTTTGGGGAATTCGCGCACGGTACTCGCATTACTGCAGCATCATGGCCGTCTTTCAGATGTCCTTCCGTCTCCCATGGAGACAATGCACTGAAAAGCGGGGAAAGATCACACTTCAAACCTTTACTTATTAAAGTGCTTGCTGAAATGTATGGGCATATACTTTTCTAGGAGAAGCTTTGAGGTTAAAACTGTGACGAATAGCAGTGGGGAACAATCAGGACCAGACTGTACCGGAGCAACGTTGCCGGCCATCTTCCCAGCGTTCCTGCTTCCTCCTTTCGCCCATTGCAGGTCTTTTCTCGGCTTCTATTTTCGCCTGGAGGGGGCGGGTGTCTCCACCCGTGGCTCGTGTCTCTCACCAGCACGGGGGTCCACCTGAGAGGGGGGGGAGGGGGAGGGGCTGAGACCCTCACCGGGAATGGGAGGTGGGGGGACTCAGATCCTTGCCGGGGGAGGGGGAAGGGGGGGGGGAGGTCTGGAACCCTCAAGAAGGGAGGCTGAGGCCCCCGCCATAATGGCCGCCAGTGGCGCTGTAATTACATTTATTAGTGGTGATGAATCGAAATCTGGAGATAGTCTACCCCAGCCAGACCCCTCTGCTCCCTCTCAGCGGCGCGATTACTGGCCTGCCACGGGCCGCAACACGAAACAGCAGCGGCCTCTCTCTAAGGAGGTGTCTGCAGACCCGCATTTTTATGTGTAAAAAAAGAAATTACTTTTCCCCGCTGACTCGTCCCCGCTGTAAACCGTTTGGAGTGGAGGCGGCGAGGCTGGCGGGGCGCATCGTGTGGAGCGCGCCGTGCCTGGGCCCCTGACCCCTGACCCCGTGCAGAGCGTTGTCCCGGTGCGTGCACCCCGTGCTGCATTGCCTCTGTCGTGGCGTGCACTGCAGCTCTGTGCCTGGCCTCCTCCACCGCGGGCTGTGTGGTCGGATGGGTAGAAATGGGATGCGTACGTGTGTGTGTGTTTGTGTGTGTGTGTGTGTGTGTGTTCTCAGACGCGCCAAACTGCCAGGAACTGAAACCGTGATAATGCAGGCCCAGCTGAGGTGGACAGGCTATCTCATGCAACTGGACGATAGCCGCCTGCCGAAACAAGTTTTCTGTTGTGAGCTGACACGCGGCACACGTCACCAAGGCGGTCCAATCAGGCGCTACAAAGACACACTAAAAAATACACTGTGGTTCTGCAACATCCCTACGATCGGGTGGGAGGCCTTGACTGCTAACCGCAGTATTTGGCGACATCTACAAAGACACCAAGGCCTTTGAAGCAGAGCACCTGGCCAGCCTTGACAAGAAACGCGAGGCCAAAAAAGACGGATGACCCTACCCCCACTGCAGTGGTCTGCCCGTGTGGACGTCCCTGCGCATCGGATTTCGGCCTGAGGATACACATGAGACGCCATTGAGGTCACCTTCGCAGAGCGGAGGACCTCAATGATGACGATGGGGAGTGTGCGTGTGTATGTGTGTGTGTGTGTGTGTGTGTGTGTGTGTGTGTGTGTGTGTGTGTGTGTGTGTGTGTGTGTGTGCGCGCGTGTGTATAAGTGTGTGTGTGTGTGTGTGTGTGCGCGCGTGTATAAGTGTGTGTGTGTGTGTGTTTATATGCGTACGCGCGCATATATATGATGTATGTTGTGCATGCGCGCACGTGTGTGTGTGTGTGCGCGCGCATGAATGTGAGTGGGTGACGGCCTGTCGGCCTCTCTGTCTGTCTGTCTGTGTGTCTCTCTGTGTTTGTGTATGTCAGTGTGACTGTTGTCCGTGTATATGTCTGTCTGTGCGTGTGTATCTCTCTCTCTCTCTCTCTCTCTCTCACACACACACACACACACACACACACACACACACACACACACACACTCAGGGCTCGGGAGGGGCGCGGGGTAAGCACGTAGTCACAGTAATACATTTTTAAAAATCAAGTCTGTGTTTGCCTTTTATCGCCATCTTATACACAAACTGAAATATGTGGCAAAAGTCGGGGTCAATAGAATGGCGAAGCATTTAAGCAGTGCCAAATTTCTTGGGTGACAAGAACATTGATGACAAATGATACGGTTTTCCACACGGCCACCTCACACCGAGTGAACTCTTTCGTCCTGCGACACTTCTGAGCCTGTCTAGAGCCATAGACTCTCCATGGGCTGATCAAGCTGGACAACCCATGTGTATTTTCCCTGAGATAACGTCGATTAATCCATTATTTTCGCCTGGCGTTGTCTTGCTCCAGGAAAAGTAGTCTCATCAGGGTGGTGAAAGGCACTCGGAAATGCCACTCGGATTTTACAGACAATGTCAGTAACTGAATCCCAGGCAGCGCGCTTGTGAAAAATGATATTTCTGTGTAGAAGAGAACAGTTGGTGATGTGCATGTAGAGATGAAAGATGTTTGGAAACTGGGGAAAGGGGAAAATGATTAGTGCCACATTACAGGAGGCGATTTGCAGAAATAATGCTTGATGATAGCATGAAACGACGACAGTAGACCTTGAAATGTTTTTACCTGCAAAGCATGCCGAATGAATCGGGCCAAATGGCTGTCTACACAAAGCAGAAGATCTGAACCGGAAGTAGTACCGGCTGGTGCTGGGTCGGGCAGCCTCTCTGTGGAAACAGTGCTGACAACGGAAGCCACTCGTGGCGCCGCTGTCGGAGCGGTCAGGACCGATAACTCTGGTGTCACTGTTCCTGCCTGAGACCTTCCACCAGGCCGGGGCGCAGGCTGCCAGCAGACACGGCCCCAATTAACTCCTGGGCGACAGCCCGCCCCCTCTGTCGGGTCTTACGGTGCGCCTCTGCAAAACGGGGCCGGTGTCGTAGAATATTTCGGAACCAGGATAAATCGGAACCGGTTCCCAAAAATCCTAGGATATTTCGGAACCATTCCCAATTATCCCGCACCTGGCGGCAGGATATTTCGGAACCACCAGGATATTTCGGAACCACCTTCTAGATGCTTTCGTATGATTTTCTGAGTTTCTAGACGGTTTCAAATCAGAGTTTACACTTTGTACACTTTTTATTTGTAATTCATAAACAAGGAGATAAACAGGTAGGTGAGAATAGAATTTTGACACAGAATGATGCAGACAGAATATTAGTGAAGCCATGTGGGCCTTCTGTGCGTGAATTTGTAATTCATAAACAAGGAGATAAACAGGTAGGTGAGAAGATATTTATTGCACAAACTCATCAAAGTGTGAGAAACTCTTCACAATCTGTTTAGAAAAAGTCGTAAAGTAAAAAATTAATGTGGGCTAATGACCTTCTAGACGGTTCCGAAATATCCTGGTGGTTCCGAAAAATCCTGCCACCAGGGCCAGGATAAATCGGAATGGTTCCGAAATATCCTGCCACCAGGGCCAGGATAAATCGGAATGGTTCCGATTTGTCCGGTTCCGAAATATCCTGCGACACCGGGCTTGAGACTTCTGGGAGACTTCATAGCATCGTGTTCGCGTGAAGTCCAGCGTTTGATGCTAGATGAATCTGCATGGTATTTCTTTGGGGTTCGAGTGCGACAAGGTGGGAGTAGGTCGCACTGGACTTAGGCTTTTAGCTGTGACGATAAAAAGGAACCGCGGATGGAAAAAGGTTTACTTGAACTAAATCAGTACATTGCGTCAAACACCGAGTGAACGTTTGAACGTTACTTAACTAATACAAGTTGACGTCTCACTCCCAATTCTGAAGGTGACGCTTCAGTAGGTGAAGATGCAGTCGACAGACTTCTTAAATAAGGTGTTTTTATAGCAGGGGAGTCAGGAGGAAAATAATTGACAGCGCCATCCCGGTCTCACTTCAAATCAGTCTTGAAGCTTTCAGGCTGCTGTGACAGTTCTGCTTTTGCGTGTTTGCTGCGTGCACTCCCTTGAAAACTCACACGATCCTGAACACGAATGATTTTGTGTGGAGAGAGAGAGAGAGAGAGAGAGAGAGAGAGAGAGAGAGTCACTTGTATGAAGAGCGTGGAAAACCAGACAAATCCATCTCAACTGAGCTCTGTGGCCACTGTACCTACACGAGATCATGTGTAGGTGTTGTTAGTCTCTACGTGACTTCCTTGCTGGATGTGATAGACTGGCAGAAACCATTACTCGCTCTGTCCGCCAGCTATCGGCCCCAGGCCCTCAGCCATCCAGGACTCGTCCTCACCCAGACATCTGTCTGTTGGCCGCAGTGGTCTGGAGGGAGGCAAGACGAGGCCAAGGATACGGCAGGTGGATGAGAAGAAGGCGTGGGGGTTGAGGAACTTGAGATTGTGAAGGGGCAACTCAGTCCGTTTGTCGTAGGCTTTGCCCCTCTTTCTGATAACACTGTTGGGCTGTGTTGCTGTTTTTGTAGAAGTATGCACAAAGGTGGTGATGACAGCTGATGTGAAGATGGAATGAGCGGAATTGTTTTCAGAGAGAGGCACACAGGAGGACGCGCACGTGCCCACGCACACACACACACACACGCGCGCACACACACACACACACACACACACACACACACACACACACACACACACACACACACACACACAGAGGGAGAGACATATAAATAGCGGGATCGATTAGACCTGACAACCTATCCGCCTGTGTAGGCAATGTAGAGGCATCGACTATATTATTTACTGGTGATGGTAGGAGTTGGGGAAAATAAAGACTCTATTTTTCTTGTCACTCCTTTTCTTAATCCGTAAAGAGAGAGAGAGAGAGAGAGAGAGAGAGAGAGAGAGAGAGAGAGAGAGAGAGAGAGAGAGAGAGAGAGAGAGAGAGAGATTGCACTGATATATTGTGGTAAAGAAATGGAATAAAGGAGGAAAAACTCAAATATGCCGCTGACTGCGATTCAAATGAATACTTGTCGTCGTGAAGTTTCGAACTCCAAAGCAATTACATTTCACGCCACATCTACTTTATCGCTGCGATCTTTTGTTTCCAGCAGTAAACCACGAGTAATTTCGATAAGCTATCTGCAATGACAGCTGTTTGCATTGCTGCACCCAGACTATCAAGATTCAACGGGGAATTAGCGCCGTTGTGAAGACACGGAGATTTACCACCTTGTGATTGCTCCTGAAGCTGGCATCCCAAGGGAGACGGCCTCACCATGGTGAGTGACAACTCCGCCCTGGGGCTGACCCAGAGAGAAGATTTTCCCAGGGCTGGGGTCTGTCTGACGGACACAGGGCATCATTCCTTTCCCGTGGAAGGCGTGGTCATCTTTGTCTTGCCCTCCATCCCCAGACCCAGTGTTTATGCCGCAGCCACTGTCGGTCTGCGATAATGACCCAAATGGGGACCTCCGATTTACGCTCATTGCAGCTGTTGTTGGTCTGGAGTGGGACCATCCCTCTATCTCGTCCCTCCATCGCACGCCATCCCGTCGCCATGGCGACAAGCTGCCATGGACATTTGCCGTCAGGTCTTCCAGTGTCTGGGCGGGTTTCTCGGCTGTTCCCTGTGTCTGCTTCTTCATCTCCGTGTGTTTGTAGAGAAGACACAGTACTTACGTTCATACAGACAGTTTTGCAGTTCTGAGGCGTCGTTCGCAAGCAAGATGGTACAACCCCCTCACCCTGTATGGGGTTTGTTTATTTGTCTGTGCGTGTGATAGATTCCGAGTGCATGTATGCGTTCAAGACGCAAGTAATAAATGGATTGCTTTTGAATCTTATGCTGTGATGATCTCTCTCTCTCTCTCTCTCTCTCTCTCTCTCTCTCTCTCTCTCTCTCTCTCTCTCTCTCTCTCTCTCAGAGATATGGGGCCTAAAGGAACACAAACCCATAGAAAAAGCACATATGTTTGCTTGCAAACGTTTCCTAAAGGTGGACTGCAGAACGCCTAACAGCTTGGTATATGGAGAAACGGGAAGGTTTCCTCTCGCCATTAATAGTGCAATGAAAGCTATCAGATACTGGCTAAAACTGACCAAAATGTCTGATGACAGGCTACCTAAGCAAGCCTATCTCATGCTAGCCAACGCAAAGATCCCAGATAAACTCAATTGGGCCAAATCAGTTGAAGATACTTTGTGTAAGGCCGGATATGCATATATCTGGAGGAGCGGAGGCATTACTACTACCGAAAGAAGCTTCCTAAGCAAGCTGAAAATTAGGTTGCTTGATTGTAACAGGCAGACGTGGAACAGCAAAATACACGATAGCGAAAGATTCCGAATGTATAGATCCTTCAAAACTACGTTAGAATGTGAGAAGTACCTAGATTTCATGGATATAAAAAAATTCAGAGATGTACTGATCCGATTTAGATGTGGAGTAAATGAGTTGCGAGGAAATAATCAGTTCTCGCACAGATATAGTGAAGACCAGCAATGCCCCTTCTGTGGTGTAATAGAAAATGAGAAACATTTTTTGTTCGACTGTCCCTTGTACAATGATTTACGTAACAGATACATTAAGGAATATCTGAAATGTCCTGAGGCCACTGATGCTACCTTTTTAATAAATGGATGTGGTTTTATGAAAACACGCAGGGTGGCAATGTACATTTATTATGCCTTCCAACTACGAGATCAGTGTCTGACTTGTCCAGAACAAATCACCTAAAGCAATGCTGTCTGATTGTACATGTAAATAACGTGTCAAATGATTGCTACACTTGCACAACCTAGACAGTAATGTATGCGAGTATGTACTTCCAGTTGTTTATGCCATACCTTCTCAATGTTGATAGAGAATGCGGAGCTCCTGACATGGAAGCAAGTCATGTATGTACTTGTGATGGGCCGGTGGCCTGAACAATAAAGTCAGTCAGTCAGTCAGTCAGTCAGTCTCTCTCTCTCTCTCTCTCTCTCTCTCTCTCCTTGAAGTCATTCGACACACGTTGATTTGTTCATGGACGCTTACATTACTGCCAGCATTAAAAGTAATGAGAGGTAATACAACAATTTCTATGTGTACAGACGGCGTTCAAGAGAGGGTGTTACTGGATGACAATTACGGTTGTGAGGAAATGTTGGACTATTGAGGAGTAAAATGCCTTTGGTATGTTCATCTTTGCACCGACAAGGGGACTGTAGCCTCCAGAAAACCTTTATATCTCTGGACTGCGGTACTTGGGGATTTGTAGACGACTGTTGCAAGCTAGACTGGGTTGATTAACGAAATGAAATTCCCAATGCCTCGATGTCGGAGGAATTCTTGTCAAGTTGATTTGCCTAGATGCCGTTCCTGCTCTTTTCACTACATCTTTTTTTTTCGTCACGAAATTTAAAACTGCCCCCTAATCAAAGCGCATACATGTGCATTGCAACGAACGTGCTGATACATGTCCCTCGGTATTCGACGTGAAAACGGTGTTACGATATTGCCAAAATTGCCTCAACAATTTTCTCCAATAAATGTTACAGCGGATCTTTCGACTGTTTCCTGACGTCTTCAGCGTTGTGCTAAAAACATTCACTTTGAGGTCTGACGTCACAAGGTTTTAAGATGCTTCTTTGGGAATGAAGGTAGAGGTTGTTGTGCGCATGCGCGTGAATATGTGTTGCCTTTGAATGGACTCAAAACATTCACAGGCACTTTCAGCCTCACACTTGACGGGGAAAATAGTAGAAGAGTTGTGAGCAAGCCTAGATGTTTTACCTTCAACCAAAAAAAAAAAGAGAAAAAAAGGAGAAGACTTTTAAACTGTCTCTTTTCCTGCGTTTATCTGCACGTGATCGTTCGGTTTAGCAACTTTTCTTCGTTTTCTTCTCCATAAATCTCTCAGCGTCCTGTCATCGGATCCTCCACTATCATCAGTGACGCGCGCTGATCCAGCATTTCATACACTGCTTGGGTATACGATGTTTAAACAAGACCCCAAAATTTATCACGTGTTTTTTTCATAGCTTGATTAGTTTTTAGGAAGCGACGCTGGTGGTTTTTCATCCATTTTGTCTCGTCTGGTCCGAAAAATGATCGCGTTTTCTCCTCGCGCAGGGAGACGTGTGTGCGCAATTGCTGTACATTCCGCGCCGACTGTGTAAACCAGGTTGGATAACTGACACAATCCTCATTTCCTCCTCAATTAACAAAGACCGTTTCCGCCCCTCCGTGTCACACGTAGGGGTCTCTGTTTACCGCTCGCCTGTCAGCCGCGGCTAGATATATAATGTGGGAATCACCCATCTTCCGGTAAGTATAGGAGCCGCTTAAGCTTGGAGAAACAAACAGGCAGACCTTCGCAAACACCGTTCCTGTGGCAGGCCCTTCCATGATACTCTATCGTGGCTGTTTATGCACGATCTGCCTGACATGACCTAATTGGAAGGTGGCGGACCGCGAGGCAGACGAGATGGGTTGTTTGATTGTGGGGAGGCGACTCGGACTTGTGTATAGTGGCGGTCCAATTTCTTACACAGTGGAACAGTCTTGCGGGATATAAAAAGATAGCTCGTATCATTCATGGTGAGATTTTTTTTCCTCTCCCTGTGGTTCTGGCGAGGAGCGAAGCGATTTCTCTTAAGAAAGAAAAGAACAAGAAAAAAAGCCTGCGTACGTGAGATTGAAAGCTCGTTTTTTTTGTGGGGTGCATTTACGAAAATACGAGCAATTCAGGAAATACTTGTTTTTAACTTCCATGGTTTGGGTGGCATGCGGATTACACCAAAATGCCAGTAACTTTGTTATCTGAGCCCTGACTGATTTGCTTACAGATTTTCTTCGCATTGAGATAGGTAATTTGGTGAACCGAAGCTTGATTCTTCAACTAGAAGTCTAAGCACTCTGATAATTCATTTCTTCATCAGCTTCTTGGGGGGGTTGTATGGAAAAGGAACATGTGTGTAGAAGTGTGGGACTGCTTTTTACATACCCAGACGTGTTTACACCCCAAACTTAACATTTGGGCTGTCGCATCGAATTACGGCTTCTCAACTGCAAGTCCGTGCGGTGTAATCAAGGAAGGGAGTGACTGATCGGAAGTGATGTGCCCGGAGCCGCATTAATTTACGGAAAACGGAGGAACCTCTACCACCATTTAGGTCTCTCGAGCAATGTAGTTTATAAACGACGTCTTGGTATTTTTTTGTCCTTTTTTAAAATTCAGTCGCGTTGTTTCTCAATGTGGCATTTGTCAACCTTAAATGAAATTGTGGGATCAACGACGGAACGGTATTCTTCTTTATAGGAATGCCATTTTTTTTTAAATTGTGCCTGTGTGCGATTTATATTGATATTTTTTTCTTCCATCCTCAACATAAGCAAGTGAGTTCCATTCAGCGTTAATGTGATCTCTATCAGACCTTGCAATAACACGAATTATGTTGACCTTCCCTCCCAAGGAGTTGTGGATGTTGGTTGTCAACGCCTTAATTAGCGACCTCACACGGTGGAATGCCCTCATCCGTCAGTTATCTTTGATCCAGCAAAGATGGCCGATGCTCGGGTCACGCTGACCCCAGATGGCTGTGTAGGAGTCTGGTCTGCTGTTAGGCATCGTGGTGGGAGTTGTCACTCAAGCTGCCCCCGCCGTCCTCCCGCCATCAGTCAGGCTGCCTGCCCCCTTCTGGGGGTCTGGCGCCCCTCCCCGCTAGTTCCAAGGATGATCACTCCTCGGCATCTCTGAGCTGCACGGAAAGGCCGTTTGAAGTGGCGTAGCGGGTGTTCTCCGGCGACTGGCCAGTGGTCGCGACTTCCCGTGTACAAAGGCTTCCCCTGCCCACTTCATCCTGTCATCAGCAGTAGACTCCCTGCAGTCTGTGTGTGTTGTACGGGTCCTGGTTGTGCAGTGATTAAAGAAAGAAATCTGGAACAACACTTTCAGTTTTTGAGTACACGAAAAGAATGCGCGTGCGAATGTAATGTAATATTTATGTACTTGGCGCGAGTTTAAAGTTGCTCTGTAAGAACCTATGCGGAAATAGTGGCGGGCCTTAACCAATTTAATTCGAAACAGTTGTCGTCTGCATTCGTTGATGCCGTGGGTTTCTTACTTCTGTTTGGAGCTCCGACCTGACCTTTGCAGCCACTGATGTTTTCGACAACGCCACACAGCCATGCATGCGTCTTCAATGGCGGGATGCTGATTGTTGATGAATTAGTCTCGTTGTCTGTGTGGAGTGTGGAATGCAGAACATAACTCAAAGTGAGCTTTCTTCTTGTGCATTACCAGGCAAATGTTGCCAGTAAACTTCCTAAACATGCGAGCCTTTTCTTTTCAGTGCAACGTTTCTACGCGACTTCGCTTGAATTTGTGAAAGTCACAAAAATAATTTTAATTAAAGCATCGAGTTGTTGTCAACGTCGAAGTATCTACAACACTGCTTGATCTTGCGTCTGTCATTCATATTAATCAAGGTTTAATAACAAGTTTATTCTTCGTTGGTTCCTCCCCGTAACTGCCATATTGCACCACAGATGTTCTGCCGAAGTACTCCGAACACCGAATTACCTGAGCAAATGCCTCCAGTCTCTGCGCCTTGTCTCTCATCGCTGGCGCTGTTGGAGTTTGCTCTCGTGCTCCTCCAGACTTAACACCGCGCCTCATCGCAGCATCTCGCATCATCCCCGCCCGCCCTGGCTGCGGGGCTTGTCTCGTGCAGGACGAATTGCAAAGCTGTCAGGGCGGCCGTGAGGAGCTCGTCTCCTGGCAGCGATGATCGTCTGGTCATGGATCAAACGGTGGCTTTTGGAAAAGCTACGGGATGATGACTCGGACTTGCTCGGGATCACGATGAAGGCGTCGTGGTGAGCGAAGAAGCGAGGCTGTTGGAGGGGAGCTGAAGACCTCTAGGTTGAGAGAGCAAGGCTGTTGGAGGGGAGCTGAAGACTTCTAGGATGAAAGAGCAAGGCTGTTGGAGGGGAGCTGAAAACTTCTAGGATGAAAGAGCAAGGCTGTTGGAGGGGAGCTGAAGACTTCTAGGATGACAGAGCAAGGCTGTTGGAGGGGAGCTGAAAACTTCTAGGATGAAAGAGCAAGGCTGTTGGAGGGGAGCTGAAGATTTCTAGGATGAGAGAGCAAGGCTGTTGGAGGGGAGCTGAAGACCTCTAGGATGAAAGAGCAAGGCTGTTGGAGGGGAGCTGAAAACTTCTAGGATGAGAGAGCAAGGCCGTCGAAGAGGAGCTGAAGACCTCTAGGATGAGAGAGCAAGGCTGTCGGAGGGGAGCTGAAAACCTCTAGGATGACAGAGCAAGGCTGATGGAGGGGAGCTGAAGACTTCTAGGATGAGAGAGCAAGGCTGTTGCAGGGGAGCTGAAGACCTCTAGGATGAGAGAGCAAGGCCGTTGGAGGGGAGCTGAAAACCTCTAGGATGACGGAGCAAGGCTGATGGAGGGGAGCTGAAGACTTCTAGGATGAGAGAGCAAGGCTGTTGGAGGGGAGCTGAAGATTTCTAGGATGAGAGAGCAAGGCTGTTGGAGAGGAGCTGAAGACCTCTAGGATGAGAGAGCAAGGCTGTTGGAGGGGAGCTGAAAACCTCTAGGATGACAGAGCAAGGCTGATGGAGGGGAGCTGAAGACTTCTAGGATGAGAGAGCAAGGCTGTTGCAGGGGAGCTGAAGACCTCTAGGATGAGAGAGCAAGGCCGTTGGAGGGGAGCTGAAAACCTCTAGGATGACAGAGCAAGGCTGATGGAGGGGAGCTGAAGACTTCTAGGATGAGAGAGCAAGGCTGTTGCAGGGGAGCTGAAGACCTCTAGGATGAGAGAGCAAGGCCGTTGAAGGGGAGCTGAAGACTTCTAAAAGGATAGAACAAGGCAGGGGAGCTGAAGACTTCTAGCAGGATGGAAGAAGGCTGTTGGAGCTACAGATGGAGACTGGTGGAGGAGGATGACAGATGCAGCCCCACAGGACCCGAGACAGCTGGGACCACACACGGAGCGTCGTCGCCCTCATGCAGTGCAAGATCTGAAGAAGAGGACGATAGTTCACAGCGGAAGTGATAAAGCACATTCCCATGCATGCTCCCACGTGGCGCCTTGTTGAAACGGAAATGAGGCTTGTCTTTCGGTCAAAGGCACAAGGACAGGATGATGCGCTGCTTCCTGTGAGTCGGAAGTCCTTGCGAAACAGCGAACTCTCTTTACTGCACCAACGGCAGTCTTCAGAGTCTTGGCGTTAGCAACAAAAGTGTTTTGAGGGAATTTTATCATCTTCGATTTTTCTCGAAACATGTCCATCGGCCTCCATGATATGACGAGGCATGAACCAAATTAATCGACATGTGAACATTCAGAATTTTGAACATGTTGGTTGAGGAACATTTCATTACACTCTTAATGCGCTTCCGCTAGATCGCAAGTATGCGGCATGTAATATATAAGTCTTTCTTTTGTGCTTTTCGTCTCGATTGCCAAATCCTTGGATTAGCTCGAGCTTAACTTGCTATCCATTGATCTTCGATATGTTTCTCCAATGGAAAATGCGACATGTTATTTTAGATCGTTCGCGTTTCGTGAATGTAGCTTCCAGTGTGTGTGCTTCAAGATAACAAAGCATTTGCAAATATGCGAAATGAGATCATCTTTGTATTGTTGCGTCTGCTTGATATTTCAACCCTCTCGTGTACAAATAGAATTCGTACTTCGTAGAGAAGAGGATTGTGAAAGTCTCTGCCTCTTGTTTGTCGGTTCGCTGTTTCGTGCGTTTGTCTGTCTTTGTGTCTGCCTGACGTTGTGTCTGTCTGCCTGACGTTGTGTCTGTCTGTCTTTGTGTCTGCCTGACGTTGTGTCTGTCTGTCTTTGTGTCTGCCTGACTTTGTGTCTGTCTGCCTGACTTAGTGTCTGTCTGGCTGACGTTGTGTCTGTTTGTCTTTGTGTCTGCCTGACTTTGTGTCTGTCTGCCTGACTTTGTGTCTGTCTGCCTGACTTTGTGTCTGTCTGCCTGACGTTGTGTCTGTCTGTCTTTGTGTCTGCCTGACTTTGTGTCTGTCTGCCTGACGTTGTGTCTGTCTGTCTTTGTGTCTGCCTGACTTGGTGTCTGTCTGCCTGACTTTGTGTCTGTCTGCCTGACGTTGTGTCTGTCTGTCTTTGTGTCTGCCTGACTTTGTGTCTGTCTGCCTGACTTTGTGTCTGTCTGCCTGACGTTGTGTCTGTCTGCCTGACGTTGTGTCTGTCTGCCTGACGTTGTGTCTGTCTGTCTTTGTGTCTGCCTGACTTTGTGTCTGTCTGCCTGACGTTGTGTCTGTCTGCCTGACTTTGTGTCTGTCTGCCTGACTTTGTGTCTGTCTGTCTTTGTGTCTGCCTGACTTTGTGTCTGTCTGCCTGACGTTGTGTCTGTCTGACTTTGTGTCTGCCTGACTGTGTGTCTGTCTATCTTTGTGTCTGTCCGTCCTGTCTCTTTCTCTCCCCGTCTCTCTCTCTCTCTCTCTCTCTCTCTCTCTCTCTCTCTCTCTCTCTCTCTCTCTCTCTCTCTCTCTCTCCTCTCTCTCTCTCTCTCTCTCTCTCTCTCTCTCTCTCTCTCTCTCTCTCTCTCTCTCTCTCTCTCTCTCTCTCTCTCTTTCTCTCGTGCAGTCACTGGGAACAAACATTGTTTAGTAGTGGAAAATATTCATTTTATCGTCAAATAAAGACGCATTGGTGTAGAAAACCATTCCGATATGTGTACATTCAGTTTCGTTCTGGCTTTAGTGAATTATGCCATCACAAATTTCGTTACTCTCGGGACAATCCAGATAATTTATACACTTGTCCAGCTTGTATGGAAGAAATTGAAAATGAATTTCACATGTTTTATGTTTGCCCAGTTTATGAAAACCTTAGAGAAAAATATTTATCTCACATTAATGGCTTTCGAAGAGTGGAACAAATATTTGGCAGTGACCCTAGTGTAATAAGATCATTTAATAGCAATGTTCCTATATCACGATCTGAAAAGAAGACGTGACGCGGTGGACATTTTCAATGCCGATGAGTTCAATGTGTTTCCGTTGTGACAGGCCGGTGGCCTCACAAATAAACAAGTTCGTAAGTTCGTTCGTTCGTTCTCTCGTGCAGTCAATGGAGCTAGGCATGGAACCATGCAGATCTCTAATTACTTGGTACTGTTGAAGGTGGCACTGTGTGTGTTGGAGCGATCGCTGTGGTTGAGTGAAACCGAGACGATGACATGATTGTTTTCTGTCGCCTTCCTAATGATGAGAACAATATACAGGCTGAGAGAGCGCTACTACACGGACGCGGGTGTATTTATGTCCATAAATCCTTGACATCAGCATATTGTCCATCATAGAAAGAGACCACATGTGGCGTGTATAGAAACAAACAAACGGACCATCACACCAACACACAAACGTGTCGTCGTGCTTCTCCTCACATCTCGCTTACCCCTCTCTATCCATATCCATATCCTGTGTAGTACCTCCTCCCTACCCCTTTCTCCCCCAATTAGAAAAGTCTGCACACTTCCCTGCTAATTCCTTCCCGTCTTTGTCATCGGATTTTCCTCCCGACTGCCACCTTTCAGTACATTGGGTGCACTGTTGCTCGTATTGTGCCGTGAGCTCCCATTTTGTTCTGCTCAACGCACGGAGAGTGTATGCTTCTTAATTTATTATATGTAACTCGTTTTCACGAACTGAGTCTTAATTAACTCGCACGCAGCAAAAACTCGGTATAGAGGCTGACAAAGGTGATGAGGATGGATTTTGTGCATTTTGACGTTTTGGCAAAACTGAATCCTACATACACTTAATTTTCATAATCGAATGTTGGAAAGTTTCTTTTAGCTTAAAAAAACACCAAAAATTGCACTTTATTGCACCTACCCAGTCAAACGTATTATACATTCTCTTCCTCCGTTTTGCATTTTTAGTTGAATAAAAACACTTTTGTTGTGAAGATCAAATACTTTTCCATGCATTTATCATTCAATGTTCAGAAATATATTTTCTATACCAACCTGCCTAATTTTGAGCTGATGCGTGCATTAAAAGGGCCCGTCGCTGTGGAAAAACTGGCTAAAGTTGTTAAATGTTTTACCCTTGATGTCTCAAAATAGCCGTCAGCGCACTTACTCTCTTTGAGTAAGCATAATTTGAACAGTTGTTGGAGTAGAAGTTGGATTTTTTATATCAAACTAGAGATAAAATATGGATATTTGCAGATTTTGAAAATACAGATATCTCAAAATTTAATTTTTGCGAGTTAAGACTCATTTTGTAAAAACGGGTCACATTTGTGACCGGTCCTTCTAAAATGAGTCGCTTAAATGTTATTTTCCAATGAGTGTCTGCATGCTTACTGAGAGTGCGTAATTGTTACTTTATTGTATTTGACCGGTCCTTCTAAATTGAGTCGCTTAAATACTTTATTCAAATCGAGATACGGCGAAAATTCATCCAAGGGGGTCACACCAGCGCTTTGAGATGTCACTCGATTCAGAAAGCTGATCTATTTCTACGTCAGCTCCGAGAGTTTCATATTTCAAATCCACCGCTAACTGATTGTTTTTGACGTCTTTAGATAGGCACCGCCATTTGTGTGTGGAAAAATAGCTCCTCTCTGCGCAACACCGCACTTGATCACATCGCTTCTGTGGTACTTGCGAACAAATCGGTCAAGTATTTGGAATGGTTACACACCGCGGGTTCTCATTTAAACGCGTGGCTAATTTTCACTGGCAGTTGAGGGATCTATATCCGAATCTGCTCAGTGCCAAATTTCGTTTATGCAGCTTGATGGGAGTTGCTGTGCAAAATGTAGCTCAAACCTGAGACTCCGTTTTCTGGAAAGTCACTTTTTAGGTGCATGCATCATCAATTTATCGTAACTCGGCAACAACTGCACAGATTATAATAATTTTGGTATCGTTTTAAAGGGCATTCCTTATACCTTTCCATGACTCAAAAATACGAAAATCACTAAAGATATCCGAGCGCCTCACGTTGGGAGAACCGTTCGCTTGTCTCATGTAGACGCGCGCGCACTGTAACACACATACTCTCCTGAGGAGTGTCATTTGATTTTCTAATGCACTCCAAAGAAATATATTCCATAGTGCTCTTAAAACAATTACTTCATGCTCGCATCTATCTGATTGTGTGACTTTCATAAACTGTCGAAATTCACTGTGTGCTGCCAAGTTTAGATGATGTTGATTTAAAGTCTGATGTAATATTAACACACTGTTCGAATCATCAGCAGTAAGTCTCCTTTACCGTTTTCAGTATCATCTTTTTTTTTCTTTAGACGGAATACAATTTTTTAACCTTCTCTTATTGACACTATACCTGAGCGGACTTGGCATAGCTGCCATTCCATGCCTACAAGACACAAGGGTTGCAGAGTCTCTGGCGAGGAGATAAAAACCATTTGCCTCCCGTGGTGCCACGATTGAGGGCGATAGCGTTAATTGTTATGGACGGTCTTGGTGAGGGAGATTTCGCTCATCGTCTGCCTCGGGGATGGAGATCTTCGTCCGTAGTGGCCAGGTCTTGCTGCCGCTGTGCTGGTGGGAAAAACCGCTGCAAGCCTGCGTTTGCGATGTCATTCATTTGGGATAGAGATCCCCAATTCTGTACGGTGAGGCCTTGCCCCTGTCTGTCCCAGTGGAGGCAAGGAGGTTGCATACCTTTCTTTACAATCTGTTTTCCCTGAGGGATGAAGATCTCCAGCCGTGCGGGATGTAGAACTTGATGAGGTCTGCGCCATCGAGGAGAGTAGACTGCATACTTTTGTTTTCAATCTGTCATCACACAGATAAAGATACCCAGTTGTATATGGTCAAGCATTGCCTCTATCCATGCTGGTTGAAGGCGAAAAGGGACGGCCTACCTTCATGTGTAATCTACTTTCCCGCTGGGTGGAAGATTTCCACCCCTTTGTGGTCAGACCTTCCTACTTCATATACCAGCGGGAGAAATGAGACGGCACACCTGTATTTGTTACGTATCATTCCAGGGGGATGAAGATCCCTTGTTAGGAGTGCCACTGTCTGTTTCAAAGGGCGAAAGATGACTGCGTGCATGTGTTTCCAATATGCGATCCCGCAGAGATGAAGATATCCTTCCCGGTGTGGCCAAACCTCGTTACTGTGTGTATCAGTAGGAGAAGGGAGAGTGCTTGTTCGTATATGCTAGTATCACTGCATTGAACGAAAGTCCTTAATTCTGCCTTGTTAGACCTTGCTGCTGCCGTTTCCTGTGGGACAGAAGAGGTTGCTTGTCTTTGTTTCGCAATCTGTCATCCCACTGGGAAGGAGATCTCCGCCTTTGAATGAGCAGGCAGGGTGCCGTTCCCACCAGTGAAGAGGGGGACTGGCTGCCTTTGGAGTCCCCCGTTCCGCTGGCAGGGAGATACCTGACCGTTTAGTGACCAGGCCTTGACGCCATCAGTACCGTTGGGAGGGAGAGACTCGCATCTCTGTTTACCGTCGGTCATTCCACTGGAGTGAAGGTGAAGACTTGCTGACGCCTCCGCCTATGAAAGGTTGGGAGTTGTTAATGTCCCATGGCGACGCAACAACGGTTTAGATCAAGAAGGAACTATGAGCCGCTTGAATCCCATGCATCAAGTAGGAAGCTGTAGTAATTAAAAAGAATTTCAGCCCGATTTTCTGTGTCGAATGATGACGCTGGAGGCTCTACCCGTTTCGATGCACCGAGCGCCGTGAATTGCAACGGAGCTCAGGTTTATTACTGGTCACTCCAGTGAATTAGGATCCCCGTCGCTGCGGCGACGTGTTCTGTTGACAATCGCTCCTTTGGGAGTTGATCTCTGCTCGTGGCTTCCTGGACGTCTGTACGCCTCTCCAACCGGGCATTTACTGTCCGTGCTTCTCACTGTTCATAGCAACAGAGCAGGCAAGGCTGAAAAAGCTTCAATGAAACTTGACTTATTTTATCGGGCGATACCGGCATTCTGGTTAAATATTTCCGCGGAAATGTTGTCGTGTAAAGGTGACATTTAGACACAGTAATATTGAGTGTGTGTAAACTGTTCAACCCGAGCAACTAAGGCGCGCTGGCTGATTCTCAATCAGTCTAGGTGTACGGGTTTGCTTATGCCGGTCATCTTTCGCCGCATTCTTGATCACATGTGCCTGTGCATGAGAAAAGTACGTAAGATGACAAAATGAGGTATTTCAACCACAATGTTATTCATTCATTCATGCATATTCCAGAAAAAACGGCATATTCATTGAGGAAATATTTAAAAAATTTACAGTGACGTATATACCAGAAAATTGTATGCGTGCCTTAGTGCAGTTATAACTTTACTCAGCGTTTTTCCCAGCCTTGTTGCTCTTCTGCGGTCACATATTTCTCTCCGCCAAGGAAGTTATGGTTTACCCTCGCTTCCTTAATCAATTAGTTATCCAGCAAAATAATTCAAAAAGTTCTAAACAAATCCTAATGAAAGTTGTCGGAAAGTCAGGGTTTCATCCAAGGGACAACCCATTAAATTGTGGAAGTTATCTGTTATCTCGTTTTGGAAATACGGCCCAAAAGATAAATTGTATTGCAAATCACGAAGTTGACGACGTCGTACTATTGATGACGTCGTCGTATGCGTTCGGCACTCGGAAATCGCTTGCAGCCACTAAAATGAACTAAACTTCGTAGCGTTAGAGCCATGCTAGGAGAACATCCTGCCTGAATTATACGGGCCATTGTACAGTAGTTGGCGTTTCCTTGATGGAGGTGTGTGCTCTCTAGATAAGGAATATACTTCTGTTCTTCATATCAACAATCACCTTAGCAGTCTTGTTTGTCACAGTATAATTTTACTCACTTGATACTTTTCATCGGATCAATTTCTACAGTGCAGCCTGTGCTGACATTCGAATATGCATTTATTTATTAATCTGAAAGAAATAAACCTGGGCCATGACATCGATGAGGGGGGTCCGTTGACTCGGGTCTATGGGGTCGGCAAAGCATTGGTTGGTGCTTCCTTGAGTTTGCGTGTCTCCAGGTATTGAGAGAGTCTTACACACTCTCTCTCTCTCTCTCTCTCTCTCTCTCTCTCTCTCTCTCTCTCTCTCTCACACACACACACACACACACACACACACACTCACTCACACACACACAGACACACACACTCTCTCTCTGTCTCTCTCTCACACACACACACACACACACACACACACACACACACACACACACACACACACACACACACACACACGTGAAAATAATCATGTTATCCTGATGTTTTCTTGAATGTCGTGCGGTTTATGAGAGGCGGGACGTGTACAGGGAGACCTACTGCTCGAAATTGCTGATGCCGTGTTGGGGAAGCGTTTACTTGTCATGGAAGAAATTGTTGTATTTCATACTTCATAACCGTAAATAGATTAATCCTCTGGCTGTAGATCGGCTGAATAATCCTTACAGCTACTGAAAATTCGCCTGCAATTGCTAAGACGAAAGCCTCGCCGTCTCGACCCAAACTCGAGTCAGCTGGAGATCGACGGTGGTGTGTTCTCCAGATGTCGGACCTTCAGCTTGACAGTGATGAAATTAATCGGAATGGCGTCAGGGCAGTTTACTTGTTAACACGAGTCGATAATACGCGGAAAATTGACTGCCTTTTACACAGGTGGTTGCAATAATGACCCTCCGTCATTGACACCGAGAGCAGTTTGGACAATCTGGTGTGAGTTACTTCCCGCTGCTCAAACTTTACTGTTCGGCCTGCCAGTGTCACGTGACTTGGACAAGCCGTCACGGCGCCACGGTTGAGTGGACGTGACCTAATGAGATTGAAAGCGGCCAGCGCCACCTGACGGCTGCTGCCGGTCCCTGGAGACCAAGAGCGGCCGACAGGTTTCTTAAAATGATTGTGGAGGCGGCCCTCCAATTACACGTGTCAGACCTGTGTTTACACCAGCAACAGACCCGACTGACCCCACGCTGACAGACCCGACCCCCCACCCCCACCCTCGTCCTTCACCTTCTGCACAGTTTGTCTTTACCTCTGGTGTTACATGACTTAGTCGCTGGGCCAACTTGCTTTCTGAGGTTATTTCTCTCAATTATCGTCCCTTTCTGTTTAAATTCTCTTCTACTTTTTCTTAAGGAATTATGCCTCTCCGTCAAGTCTTAATTTCCATTTTTTCCAATTTTGTTGTGTCTTTCTGTTCCTCCCTCACCTCATCGTTGCTCTTCTGTATCCCTTCCTTGTATTCGAACTAGCCTTTTTTTACGTTCTAGAAGAACACCTCTTTTCTGTGCACTCCAGATTGCCGCTTGGCCTCCCTGAATTCGTACGTGATTTTATTTCAGGTGTATACCCCCTGTTTTGTATTAGGAAAAGAGTTTGTATCCTGTGTGGCAAACTCTTGATACGACATTATTCCATGAATTGAAAAAAGAGGTTTTTTAATGTATGTGTTCTCGTCCGTATGTGTTCAACATAGAAAATCCTCGTTCCATCAAATACCGTTGAACTTAAATGCGTGCGCGCGCGTACACGTAAGCATACACACAGTGGACAGAAACGAACAAGCGCGTGCATAGGTACACATGAGAGAGAGAGAGAGAGAGAGAGAGAGAGAGAGAGAGAGAGAGAGAGAGAGAGAGAGAGAGAGAGAGAGAGAGAGAGACAGAGAGTCTGCCAGCACCATGGGACATCCGAGCCGCCGAGATCAGCGCCATCGGTGGAGGAGGGGCGGCAGTAACGAGAGTTTAATTGTAACAACTCGCCGTAACTCAAACCTCTCCTCTCTCCCTGCAGACGATAGCAGCACGGCGATAGGGCCATCTTCCCCCAAATGGAGGGCCCCGCTGTCTCGCACAGGCCGAGATCTCGCGATACTCTCGCCGTATGTCACATGTGTTTGTCTTCGCTACGGGGGTAATAGGTTAACTAGCTCGACACGGAGCAGCCTCGTCAAATTAATTTCTCGAGTGACTCCTTTCCCGCCTGGAGAAAATAAATGGGCACTTGGAGGAGATGGAACTGAATTCCTGGCTGTTATCGTGCCGCGCGCGTCGTGACGGGTGTCGATTGTTGTGCATGGTGGGCTGGTTGCTTCCTCTCGGAGTGAGATTGTTGTGCATGGTGGGCTGGTTGCTTCCTCTCGGAGTGAGATTGTTGTGCATGGTGGGCTGGTTGCTTCCTCTCGGAGTGAGATTGGCGATGCGTTTTTCCTCACGTGCGTTTGTTCGGTCGATTGTTTCCCGATTTTCTCGGTTTCGCTTTCTTCTCTTTCACTTTTGGTCTCTTATCACTTTCTGATTCTCTCATACCACTTTTCATTTTTAACTCCCTCCTACTTTATTTAATCTCTCTCTCTCTCTCTCTCTCTCTCTCTCTCTCTCTCTCTCTCTCTCTCTCTCTCTCTCTCTCTCTCTCTCGTATTACACTTGAATAGTTTGCCGCAAAGGCTGAATGTAAGAAAGGCACTACTGCCTAATTCACTACCCTTGTAAAATAAAGTTGGTTCGTTCGTTTTCTCTCTCTATGTCTTCCGTCCACCGTCCGTCCGTCCGTCTATCTGTCTGTCTGTCCATCTCTGCCTGCCTCTAGCTGGTACATTCGCATGCAGACTCGATCTCGTGCTCACATTGTCCGTTGCACCTGTTCTTATGTGAAACAACAGACAGTGAATTGAGCGCTCGCACCATCCAGTAGAAAAGTCTTTGCCGTATGATATGTTCGCATTGTCAATGGTCATTCTTATTTGCAAGAACAAACCACGGACATACCCCTCATTTTTCATAATTCGTGCTGACCTTCAAACCTCAGTGAATTTTACGCAGGTATGTCATTTTCTCAAGATAAAAGACACTTTTCAATCGAAGTTGGCCAATGAGCATTTTGACACAAGTTTCCATAAGATGGATTATTCAATTTCGTGTGACCGGAATCCGCAAATCTTGACAAAAATGTATCTTCACAATGAAATGGGTCATCATGCAGACTATTTCTTCCCGTCACTACAGCTGGCAAGCCTAAAACAAAACAAAAAGACATGACATAACAACCGTGTAACCATGTTTATTGCTATGCATTCTACATTGAAAATACATGGACGCGTACAACAAAGTGCAGCAATTATTTGCATGACATTGATCTTCAACCTAAATGCACAGATTATTAATCAACACACATCCTCTCTCTCTCTCTCTCTCTCTCTCTCTCTCTCTCTCTCTCTCTCTCTCTCTCTCTCTCTCTCTCTCTCTCTCACACACACACACACACACACACACACACACACACACACACACACACACACGCGCGCGCGCACGCACACCCATCTTCGGAATATTTCTGCATGCACCCACGCTAATACGAGTATTTGCATTTAGGCAAACGCACATGCACAACGCACACACTTGCTCCGTCTACCATCGTATTTGCAGTCTTGAACGTTACACTCACAAGATAGGCAGATCTCCGTGCCTGCCCCAGTCGAGGTGTGAACACGTGTTCACGCTCGGAGAGAACGCGCGATTCTGCAGGCGAGGTGACAGCAAGATGAAGAAGACACACAGGGAGTTTCCCATCAGTCCGAGTCGACTCACAAACTGCAAGATTTTCCCATGAAATTGCACTCCTGTACCTATTGCCAATTCGCGCATTGTGCGTATTGATAAATAAACTCGGCATCGTAGTAAGTCGACATCAGTTATGCATTATTTCGAAAGAGTTTAGCCTTTATAAATATATTTCATAGAGCGACTTTTAAAATCTGAGAGTTAAGCAATTTTTGGCTCACAAAAATGTAGTCATTGATCTCGTAGCTATGACAGCGATTGGCAAGCATTGAATACATCGCATCGGGATACTGCCTTTATATTTCTACCTCGATTAACAAGTAATTTTAGGTCTACGTTGCAAGCAGACAGAGACTTCAGTTTCTAAATCGGCGTGTCGGTCTTTGCATCAGCTGTCTTCCTGCTTGAGAATGTTTGAGTGTTACGTTTGTGGATCTTATGGTTATTACTTTGACTGAAACAATTGAATGAACTTACTTTGGAAAGACTCGTTCATCGTTACCTTTTTCTCCTCTCTCTCTCTCTCTCTCTCTCTCTCTCTCTCTCTCTCTCTCTCTCTCTCTCTCTCTCTCTCTCTCTCTCTCTCTCTCTCTCTCTCTCTCCAAAATGAATATAAGATTAGTCAGAAATATATCTTGCATAAAGTGCAAACTGAGTCCACACGCCGTCATAGTCATAGGACCAAACTGATCATCAAGAGTAGCGGACTTGTATTGGAATTCTTGTGTACTTAAACGTGTGAAAGAATTTATTCAGATTATTTCAACGTTTGATATTAGATTTTTACACACGGTGAAGTAGCAAGAGCAGTTGTGGTTATTTTCTGTCATCATTCATTAAATCAGATGTGCGACATAAACATTTACGGCGAAATTAATGAAATAATAGAAAACGCTGCGCATTACATGGGGGCAGATAATTGTTGTGAAGTGTGGGTATCGTTCCACAGTTCCGCTGAGCGAGACGGGAACTTGCAAGAACTCTTTCACATCAGCTTTCCTTTATAGCAAGATGCAGCACTACGATTCCTGTCACGTTTCCTGAAAACAGCGCTCCATCAGTTCAAGACACTCGTTTCAGTTTTGGATGAGTTTGTGAAATGGAGGTACGAATGACCGCACAAGTCAAAACAAAATTCGTATTATACATTTACAAAGATGACTCTCCCGAAAGAAATGCGTGAAACATAATTGGTGGTTACATTAGCCGTCCACCGCTGCATGATGCTGACAAATATAAAAGTCAGATGATAATTGTGAGTAAAATCATTAATTCTTTGTCGTTGGTGTGGATGGAGCCGTTGCATAGAGCCACATTCTGAAAAAGAGCACTGAAAAAATCTAATCCGCCATCCACTGGAAGATCGAAGCCCGCTGTAAATGTTTAGGTCTGGCGAATGAGATGGACGATGTAAAAATTTGACAGTTTTGGTAATAAGAGCGGTCAGAAGAGGAAGGGATGCAAATCTGTAATTGTCACTTAGAATGCGACGAGTCTTCTGTATTGGTGTGTTTACACTGTGCACACTTCAACCTTGCAAACATCGCCACGGAAAAAATATTGGGCAAACCTTCTTCTCGAAAAAAAATGCTTGCAAAACTTTTCTTTCACAAGACTTGCTGCTTAAGGATGAAAATCCGTGACGATATTACCATCAGACATGAATGACAGGTACTGACTGCTCACAGGGCGTAGCACCAAGACTGGCAGTAAAAGTCTGCGCAATCGCTCTGGTGAAGACATAACATAAAAGTAACCTATTCAGTCTTTAGAAAGTAACACCAACAATTGCCACCTTGTCATTATTGCGGACGAAAGATTTGCTTAGACCACAGTAGTATAAACACTAAATCGGTCTTCAGAAAGTAACGACAATAATTTATTAGTCGTCGTCATTATTGTGGACGAAAGATTTGCATAGACCACAGTATTAAAGTCACTGAATCAGTCTTTAGAAAGTAGCACCAATAACTGCCTACTTGTCATTATTGTGGACGAAATATTAACATAAACCTCTTCCTCATAACAAGCAGGCAGTGTCCACGGATCGTGTGATGGAAGATGAGCCTCCACTGTCATTGTCTTGGGCAAACGATATACAAAGGGCGATGAGTGCAAGCACTCGAAGACACTGGAAAGCGTCACAGTTCTGGTGGAGTGGGGGATGGTATGACTATGAGGGGTGGGGGGTGGAGGTTGTAAAGAGAGCGACCGAAGGCACAGTAGAGCAATCCTTATATCAGTCTTCTCGAGCAAATATGACGAAAACCTGTTCGATGGTGCAGGTTACTGGATCACAGTTCATGAGCGGTGTTTTGGGATGGATGCATGTATGTAAACAAATGTTTGATTAGATTTGCTTCTTTCATTGTGTGGCGAGACATTGTCAGTGGTGATGTGCAGGGACACAATGCACCACATATCTGTGTGCCTGACCATGACTTAAGTGCTGCACGTTACTGTGAAGACTGAACTCAGAGGAAAGTTCCGTCTTAGGCGTTGCCTTGCTGGGATGATGGTGAATAGGTGTTGCTTACGAAACAATACACACGGAGCGCACGCAACTTGGATACTCACAGGCGCGAAAGCAAAAGCAGAGAAAATGGATTCTGGCACTTTCTCAAAGAGCCAGTCGTGTTTGTCAAAAACCGTTTTCTCTCTCACATCAGATGCTCACTTATTGTCTCAGCAGCACGGCTTGCCACCTTTGCTGACATCATCGCATATCAGCAGCCAAGCTTCCAACGACTGGTCTGTTGCTCACTGTAGTCTGTTTTCCTTCTGTTGCAGAAACCCGACTGAACTGCTCCCAGTCGGCATCGGCACAAATTCCCTTTCCCTCTGGGAACAAAGTCATTTAGGAGATGGAGGGGACAGCACTGAGGATGTACTTCCGGTCACGTGCTGGGGGGTGGGACTCCCTGTGTCACTGCTGTCCAGGGAATCTTCGACGTCGAAAGTGACCTCACAGTGGTCGCTGTCTTCGTGGTCACTCAGGTCCTTGTCCAGTGGCGACTCGCTTTCCTTGGCGTGGATGACGTCATCGACGCCATCTTGGGTCGACCGTCCAGCTTGCTCCTCGTCGGGATGGACCGTGTCGACGTCGATTTTTTCGTCATCCTGCACTTCCTTCTTCTGCTGCTCCTCCTTCTCCTTCTGCTGCTGGGCGTGCCGCCACTTCATGCGTCGGTTTTGGAACCAGACCTTGACCTGCAGAGTGGAACCAGGGTGAGTTAGGACGGCAGCGCTGAAAGAATTATTGTGTGATTTTAAAAAAATGGTATGTTGATCTCAAAGGCGCACCATGGTTTGGGAACAAAAATCAAGAGGGATTGTTTTCTCACCCTTGACTGACGTGAAACTCAATCTGTAATAACTTTTCCCTTCACACTTGAATGTAACGTCGAAAAGTTTACAGACGTACTCTCCCAGAATTGGGATGTGGTAGGCCCTGATAAGACTATAAATATACCTTTCCGTTAGCTAGCTCTCCACGTTCTGACAATTATCGATGTAATTAATAAAGTTTCATTTTCAAAGAAAGATTTAGGTTCTTCGTTTTTAGACAATGTTGGTCAGATATTGATGCAATATCTGCACGGACTAAAATGCAAAGTAATGTCTTTGTCAAAGGATTCCATGCAGATCATGATAATAGATAACACATTCGAGGAAAATCCTGCTACCCAAGATATGTCTGCAGTGAACTGCTCAAGGGAACGCCTCTGTCACATTTGTACCGCTACAGATGATGACAGTGAATCTCATTTCACCAATGGGCGTGAAGAACGACAGAGTGGCTTCACAGTGTTTGCTGCAGGTTAGGTCGCGTACCACCAAATAATACACTACTCTCACTGTCCTCATGCATTCCAATACCACTGCTCTGCCCTGTCCTACAACCTCAACTGACCACCACGGCGTACTGTAACCCGACACGATCGTCACTGCGACGTATTATCTCCAGTATTAGCGGCATCACTTCCATCGTTGCCAAGGCTACCACCCCACCACAGTCTATACCCATCAGATCACCATCGACATCAAGTGCGTCATCATGGTCGTCATCGACATGTTATCATCAATGCAAATGCCATCGTCGTTATTGGTCGTCATCCGGGCATTGCCCACACTTCCTCTGACGCCGCCGTCTCCTGCCGAAGCCGGACATGCTGGGCCTCACCGCGGCGCAGGAGTGAACACCTGTGGTGCTTTTCTGTCCCTCTCTCCATCTTTCTCTCTTTCTCAGTCTCTTTCTCTCTCTCTCTCTTTCTGTCTCTCTTTCTCTCTCTCTCTCTCTCTCTCTCTCTCTCTCTCTCTGCATCTCTCTCTCTCTCTGTCTCTATTTATGTCTGTCTCTCTTTCTGTATCTCTTTGTTTCTCTCCCTGTATCTCTATCTCTCTTTGCATCTCTCTCTTTTTCTCTCTCTGCATCTCTCTCTGTCTCTCTCTGCATCTCTCTCTCTATGTCTCTCTTTCTGTATCTCTTTGGATCTCTGTCTGTCTCTCTCTCTCTTTCTCTCTCTATGTCGCTCTCCCTGTATATCTCTCTCTCTGTGTCTGTCACTCTCTCTCTCTCTCTCTCTCTCTCTCTCTCTCTCTCTCTCTCTCTCTCTCCACTCCCACTCATCCTCGGCATTTCTTTCTCAATTTTCATCTGCTGGCTTGGAGCATGACAGAGCTTTGTCCTTCACTACACTGGTGCTTGGTCTTTGAGTCTTCTCAACCAATGCCATCACCACAGGTGGCTAACTAGCAGCACGACGCATCTTACTACGAGCATGATCCACAAAAAAAACCCAAAAAGAAGAGATTTGTTAGAGTAATACGAGAGAGAGAGAGAGAGAGAGAGAGAGAGGGAGAGAGAGAGAGAGAGTTGTTCCTAATTGCAACCTCCAGCAGTGGATTATAAAAAGCGCTGGCATTTGTGTGTATGTGATGTTACGGGTGAAAAAGTATTACGATGTGCTGATGTTTTAAGAAGAAAAAAAATTTCACCTCATGCACAAAGTAGTGTCAAGTGAGAAATCTAACGTGCTACAGTTGAGAATGGTCGAATACTGATATTACCATTATCCTTGGTTAACGTCGACTTTTGGCGGGATACTTTCGTTGATATTTTAAGCCTACAAAGTAAGTATGCCTTTCCCAATCACCACACCTATTCCATCGAAACAACTGTACAGTTCGATTACCGCATGATTTATTCGACATTTCAGCGTCGTTGCTGTTGAACCTTACCGTGCACGCTCGGCAAGAGATGGCTGTTGTTTTCAGGACGAAATAAAAATTGGCTATGAAGACGAATTAAACAAGCATGGATATATTGAATGCATGAGAGAGAGAGAGAGAGAGAGAGAGAGAGAGAGAGAGAGAGAGAGAGAGAGAGAGAGAGAGAGAGAGAGAGATGTAGCAGAAAGCTGAACAAAGCGCTCCATGTAAACCCTCGAAACGGCAAAACAGGCGGAGAATTGCAAGCATCCAGACGTGGACGTTATGTGCTGCTCGTTGTGGTTACCTGCGCGTGCATCACTACTACATCCCACATGGGCCCCCGTGTCCTACCTGGGCCGTGTGTGTCCTACCTGGGCCCCCGTGTCCTACCTGGGCCCCCGTGCCCTACCTGGGCCCCCATGTCCTACCTGGGCCGCCGTGTCCCACATGGGCCCCCGTGTCCTACCTGGGCAGCCGTGTCCCACATGGGCCCCCGTGTCCTACCTGGGCCCCCGTGTCCTACCTGGGCCCCCGTGTCCTACCTGGGCCCCCGTGTCCTACCTGGGCCGCCTGTGTCCTACCTGGGCCCCCGTGTCCTACCTGGGCCGCCTGTGTCCTACCTGGGCCGCATGTGTCCTACCCGGGCCGCCGTGTCCTACCTGGGCTGCCGTGTCCTACCTGGGCCGCATTGTCCTACCTGGGCCCCCGTGTCCTACCTGGCCGTGTGTGTCCTACCTGGGCCCCCTTGTCCTACCTGGGCCGCCTGTGTCCTACCTGGGCCGCCTGTGTCCTACCTGGGCCGCCGTGTCCTACCTGGGCCGCATTGTCCTACCTAGGCCGCCATGTTTTACCTGGGCCGCCATGTCCTACCTGGGCGTCCGTGAGGCCAAGCATGGAGGCCAGCTGCCGCCTGTCGGGCTTGGTGACGTATTTCTGCACCTCGAACCGCCTCTCCAGGCCCTTGCGCTGCAGGTTGGAGAAGACCGCACGTGACCATGACCGCTTCCGCTTGGGCTGGCTGGCTGCCGCGCCGTCCGCGTTCAGGATGGAGTAGGGGCCTGAGGGAATGAAAAACCCTGCACACCGTTACATGCTGAGTAGTGGAAGTCACAGCACTATATACGTTACATGCTGAGTAGTGGAAGTCACAGCACTATATACGTTACATGCTGAGTAGTGGAAGTCACAGCACTATATACGTTACATGCTGAGTAGTGGAAGTCACAGCACTCCGTTACATGCTGAGTTGTGGAAATCACAGTACAACTTTATGTGCCGAATAGTGGAAATCACAGCACTACGTTACATGCTGAGTAGTGGAAATCACAGCACTACGTTGCATGCTGACTGGAGGAAATCACAGCTCTACGTAAATGCTGAATGGAGGAAATAACAGCTAGCTCTACGTTGCATGCTGAATGGAGGAAATCACATCTCTACGCAAATACTAAATGGAGGAAATCACAGCTCTACGTAAATGCTGAATGGAGGAAATCACAGCTAGCTCTACGTTGCATGTTGAATGGAGGAAATCACAGCTCTACGTTGCATGCTGAATGGAGGAAATCACAGCTCTACGTAAATGTCGAATGGAGGAAATCACAGCTAGCTCTACGTTGCATGTTGAATGGAGGAAATCACAGCTCTACGTTGCATGCTGAATGGAGGAAATCACAGCTCTACGTTGCATGCTGAATGGGGGAAATAACAGCTAGCTCTACGTTGCATGCTGAATGGAGGAAATCACAGCTCTACGTTGCATGTTGAATGGAGGAAATCACAGCTCTACGTTGTATGCTGAATGGAGGAAATCACAGCTCTACGTTGCATGCTGAATGGAGGAAATCACAGCTCTACGTTGCATGCTGAATGGAGGAAATCACAGCTCTACGTTGCATGTTGAATGGAGGAAATCACAGCTCTACGTTGCATGCTGAATGGAGGAAATCACAGCTAGCTCTACGTTGCATGCTGAATGGAGGAAATCACAGATCTACGTTGCAAGCTGAATGGAGGAAATTACAGCTCTACGTTAAATGCCTAGTAGAGAGTCCTCATACAACGTTACATGCTGAGTAGTGGAAGTCACAGTAAAACGTTACGTGCTGAGAAGTGGAAATCGCTGTACAACGTTACATGTCGAGAGGTGGAAACCACAATACAACGTTACATGCTGAGTGGAAATCACAGTACAACGTTACATAATGAAAAGTGGAAGTACCATATACCATCACGTGCAAGGTAAAGGAAATGCACTGTACTTGGCCATTTTAACAGCTGAGGACTGAATTCTCACTACGTTATTGTTTACTGAGTAGCTGAGGTTGCAATCAATTGCTACATGCTGAGTAGTGGAAGTCTGATATATCGTTACACACTGGGAGCAAAACATTTCCACGCAGTTTGATGATAATATCCGTACATTGTTCCCTGCTAGGTAATAGGAATGACCCAATGGATGCATAGTCGGTAAACAAAACTCAGGTAAACTGCTTTTTATTTCGATTTTGTTCGTTACGTGTTAGTCAGAGGAAATTTAACAATTGTCACATGTATGAAAAAATACTGCCGCTCATTTTTTTTCTCTGTTTGCCATATAAGCCCTCTAATATTAAAAACAAATTGCAAAGTGGTTTTCCCATTAAATGAATATTAGAAACATCACTTTCATCCCACCCCACGCATCGGTGCATCTGCTCTCGTAAGTTCCATGGGGAATAGTACTTATTCGGTAAAAATCTTATAAAGGCAATATACGTAACGTGTTCAAAATGTTATTTATATTTTCTGCCTGCTTGTAAATACATCTAGAAAACATTAGTTTCATGGATGTCATAAACTAGATGCACCGTTAGACGCCTGAAAACGGTGTTTTCTTCGCCATGGGCTCCCCAGAAAAGTGTTTTCGTTCCGTATTGTGAGCCGGGTGGTCACAATTCCTGTACACCGTTGTGCATTTTATAGATCGTGGTACGTACATTGTTACATGCTGGATTAATCTCATGGAAAACTTTTGCCACGTATGCATCCCCACCTCACTGTATTAATACGATTATTCGTCGAAATGTAAAGCTTTGTTTAAAATACGTAGAATTAAAATTTCAAGATGCCACAGAAAAAGACTTCGTGTTTTCACACAGCTGTAGTCATTCTGTAGATGTTGCATGCTGGATAATAATTGCAACTCCCCTAACTTGTGAGATATATGATTGTTGGAAGATATTCATATTGAACAATTAAAGTCTTGCTCGCAAGCAAAATCTGCCAGATTACGGAAAAATAAAAGTTATATGTGGCATAAATTAAAGCGATTCTTTGAAAAAATCTAGCTGCTTTCCTCTGATTCTGGTAGTTAAAGTATACAAAACATCGACTTATCGGAAAATCCAACCCCAAATGCTGTATCATTAGGTAGAGGAAAATTTCGGCACGTTATCTACATAATCGGCTTTATAATTTCAGATAGTTGGATTAAGTATCAGGAGAAACTAACATTCTGCTAAAGAAAAAAAAAGAACGTTATGCAATGAGTAGTAAATAAATATGCGCTTGAATTTACAGCGAATGAAACTATTTGTCCACTTTATGCATTGTTTTTTTAAAATGCTAAAATTCAGCAAGATATGCCGCCTTCATTTTGAAGGGAAGGTCAAATCTAAAAGCAAGTATAGCATAATTGGACGCTATGGAAAAACGAAATAAACACATGCTTTTCCATGAACGAAATATTCTTCAATTATTTCCATCGTATAATGAACGCTAGACAACGTTTCATTTTACAGAAGCATGCAGAGGGGCAAACAGGGAGATCAAATGCTCTCAACGTTATGAGACTTTGAAAAGCTTTTACTGGAAAATTGTTAGATACTCCATACGTAAGAATACATTTCAATAAAAAGGCAAGTGTCAACAATGACAAAATATTTTCAACCACAAAGTTATTCATTTTCAATGCAAATTCCGATGAAAAAGCATTGTTGTAGCACATGTGATTAATTATTTACTATAATGAAAAACATGAGAAAATCATTAATTACACGGCTTCTGACGACACGGCTGGGTGAAAGTTGGAAAACTGTTCCATCGACATTTCGCCTGCTCAACTGGTGTATACGGTCAGACATATCGTACCTCCTGCTGTGGCGGCAAAGACACATCGCCTCAGCAACGGCGAGTTTCCTCTGGTACGTGGCAGGGTGGCAAGCGTTGTGTTGTTTTATCCATGTATGAATGTGACCTTCATAAACCGAGGCCTAGTGTGTGATACGCATTCACAAAACATCAAAATCGCGCACTATAAAGATCCTGACGCTCATGTCCTCGACGGGTGAGTGCCGGCCACAGAAAAAATACCCAGCACGCAAAAAAAGCGCAGCAGTTTCACCAGTATGTTGGTGTTGGCTGCCTTAAAACCTAAGAAGAAGACCCGGCGAAACATACAAAAAGTCGCTGGACGAAACGCTAGGAAATGTGAATGAAGTGTCTCGACTGGTTTTTGTTGTCGAAATTGAGCGTTTGCAGCTTTGCTATGCCTTGCTTCGGGGACCATTTTTCTGGCGCCTCCGAAAGTTTGGATGACAACTACAACCTAAAAATGGGTTTAATTCACAGTTTTAGAGAAGTGCTCACCTTTCCATGTAGTCTACAAAGCACCGATTGTGCTTGGTTGGAATCGAAGATTTGAATCTCCTATACGACATCGTAACTGGTGCGTATTACGTAATTCTTAAATGTCAGTTTTTTGTGGGCTTGCTCTGTCTGCTCACATTAATCCTGTTGTAAAACGATTTTGTCAGATGCGCTTGAACTTCGTTGCTGCGGGGTTTTTTGTGTTGTTTTTTTACACTCACTGACTCAGTCAACTAAATAAGACCGCTGTCTCAAAACGACCGATTTGCGGGTAGTCGATTACAATTTACTAAACTTAAATTTGAATTATACGATTTCTATCATTCTTACTAAAGATTAAATGCTCTAGTTTATTAGATTTTCATCATTCTAATAACTCAAAATCTTCTGATCGGACTTCCTGTACTTTCGCAGGAACCGGGCACGTGCCTAACACGGAGACCAGACACTGCACCAAAGATCCTATATAGGGTCTTTGCTGCACGGAACAGAGAAAAAGCTGTCGGACCTCGGGCGATAAACTTCACAGATTTGAATATTATGATAAACTCGAACGTTTTACATGCATTTAGATAACACAAGTGAAAATGCATACTACTTGAAAGCGTTTGGGAATATTAGTTTTTGTTGCTGCACAGTATACGTAATGGAGCAAACAGTTTCACTTTTCAGCTGGCTTATAAATCGGTTTTAAACAGTCAGAAAGCGAACAGGACATTGAGAATAAGAATGAGAAAGGCTTCAGCGAGAAGAGGTATACCCGTTTGAATGGTGTTCTGTTAGCGGTTATAAACTCTATCCAACCATTGAGAACTAAAAAATGTTCAATTGATTTGCATTTTACTTAAATCTTCAAAATCTCCGTAACACGCACACAAAAGGGAGAGCGCTTCTTCCACGGGATTCCCGGCAAAAAAGTTTGAAAAATCTCCCACACAAAGCTTGAAAAATCTCCCACACAAAGTTTGAAAAATCTCCCACACAAAGTTTCAAAAATCTCCCACACAAAGTTTGAAAAATCTCCCACACAAAGCTTGAAAAATCTCCCACACAAAGCTTGAAAAATCTCCCACACAAAGCTTGAAAAATCTCCCACACAAAGCTTGAAAAATCTCCCACACAAAGCTTGAAAAATCTCCCACACAAAGCTCACGTAGGTACTCTGTGCAGACGCTGACTGACACACAATGGAGCCGTTTCTTAATCATGCACGTCCCCTCTTTATCTTGGCCCCTGAAACTAAGATAGATGGTGACCGCGTTCATTCCGCTCCGAGCAGTAAAACTGCCCACCACAGGCATGTTACGACACTCGACATCTCGCAGTTGAAGTTAGCGTCTGTTCAACTGAAATCTCGTTTCCCAGCATGTTATGTTATGTACTGCAACAGTCGAGTTAATAACAAATGCAGACAATCCATCTAGTTACGTATATATAAATAACAAGGCTAAAGTAAGAAAAACAGTTTTCGAGAAAATGCCAAGTAAAAATAGCCCACTACGTCACGTAAACATTTTCCTGATATTTACGTCATCAAAAAGAATGAAAGATCTCCTCAATGAACATGCTTCTTCTCCTGCATAATTAAATAAATAAAAACCGCTGGCGCTTAACCTCCAGGTTTTGGAGAAGAAAAAAAGAAGATCGGGTTCGAACCCGCAGCCTCCGAGAAAAGAGGAGGAAAAAACGCACACACACACAAACACAAAAAACCAGGTGGGTTCGAACCCACAACCCCTCGAAAAAAAGTTTCAGTGTAGAATCGAACCTGGTCATGCATGACCAAGAGCCCAATGCTCTACCAACTGTGCCATTGTAAACTTGTAGGTATGTGAAGCATTTATAACGACCTTGTCATAAACCCTCGTGGTTCGTATTTTGCACTGTAAATTGTAGAAAAATGGATGATAGCATGAACTGTTTGGTATTTCATACGGATCTAACCCATCAACGTCAATATTCTTTTCGTAGTATCGCATTTTGGCGCCTGCTGGTAGAGGTTCAACATATATCGAAGCGTTTTGCTGAAGTAGGAAAGATAACTCGGTTTGACTCGATGTCATTACGCTGAAATGGTCGTTGTCCCCAACATTTCCGGGTCAGGGATTGATTAAATCATCATATTTTTGTGACACTGAGACCAGACCATCAAAACAATTAGCACTAGGCCTTGAATCAAATCGTCGTACGAGATCTTACGTTGACTGCAAATGTACAACAGTGCCGCGTGATTGTGTCGACATTCAGTTAGTTCGCTGGGCCCCTATTCACAACGGCGATTTATCTTTTTAACACTCGATTTATCCCCTATCCCCGCGTTATCTTGATCGGTTAGATAAGGTACGCTCGTCAGAGGATCCTAGGTTGCGCTTTGCTATATATACTGCTTTCTTTGTCGTCTCTTCGATTCTCTTAGATCGTAGATGACGTCATGAGATTACGTCAAAGCGGAACAGGCAGTTGGAATCGTCTGAGTTTAGAGACAAGGGTAGTGAATTAGGCAGTACAGTAGTCGCCGCTTATTAAAAACACATTGGGACCGAACAAAAGTGTTTTTAATAAGCGGCGTTTTTATTAACCGTTTGCTTGTTGAACATGTCCATCAGTAACGAAGTAAATCCGGACCTTACCAACTGTATTTAAAAAACGGCTGTTTTTATTAACCGCGTGTTTTATAAGCGGCGACTACTGTATTGCCTTTCTTACTTACATTCAGCCCTTGAGGCAAAATATTCAAATGTGGTAAGAGTGAGAGAGAGAGAGAGAGAGAGAGAGAGAGAGAGAGAGAGAGAGACAGAGAGAGAGAGAGAGACAGAGAGAGAGAGACAGAGAGAGAGACAGAGAGCAGAGAGACAGAGAGAGACAGAGAGAGAGAGACAGAGAGAGAGACAGAGAGAGTGAGAGAGAGGGGGGGGGGAGGGGAGCTGGGAAAAGGGGAGGAAGGGAAGAGAGAATGAGAGTAAGAGGGTGGGTGGGAGAGAGAGAGAGAGAGAGAGAGAGAGAGAGAGAGAGAGAGAGAGACAGAGAGAGAGTCAGAGAGAGAGACAGAGAGAGAGTGAGAGTAGCCATAAGTACTGATCAAAAGATCAGATAAAGGCCTTGCGGCCTAAGACATCTGAGGACATATCTATCTAAATCATTCTCTGTCCTCGCAAATGACGTCACGAATTCTATTCTATTCTATTCTATTCACCCCTCCTTCAAAAATCTCCTCGCAAATGACGTCACGTTATACGACGTCAAATGATCACGTCACAAATTTTGCAAAATGGAGTCTGTTGAATCGTTTTCAATGAAACACCAAAATGTAAAAAAGTCACTTTCTTTTCAAACCTCGATTCTGAAAATTTGATAATATTGAATGGGACCTAACTTCCAGTCAGTGTGCAAAATCTCAAGGAAATCCGTCCAGTAGTTTTTGAGATATAGGCCGTGGAGACGGGACAGACAGACAGACACACACACACACACACACACACACAGACAGATAAAGTCTGTAGGACCTCCAGTAAACCTGGAGGGATAAAATTGTGTTCGTAATATTCCATGTTGTCATTTTACGTGTTTTAGCCTTGTTTTCTCATCCACAGTCACGCATAATGTCGCAAAACAACATTCGTTAATCTCGAATAGGATCATTCTCCCGTGCTACACAGACAGTCCAATGCGATATCGTCCTCTTTCTCTTTCATCAGCGTTTCCCTAAAAGCCCATCTTTTTACCTGATTCCGCGGTGCTTGACAGATTATTTAATGAGATGGTGAGGAGGATGAAGACAACGATAAGACGAGGATGGGGGAGGAATGAGGAGAGGGAGGCGGAGGAGGAGGAAGAAGGAGGGGGGAGCAGGAAGAGGAAGGAAAGGAGGAGGAGGGGAGAGGAGGAGGAGGACGACGACGACAAAAATAACTGTCGTCGTAATCGCCATCGCAGTTATCATCATCCCCATTCAGGTGAGACACCCCTTCGCCCACTGCACACACGGCACAACACTGAAATACCTACCCGGAAGTGCATCGGCACCATTGCCTATAGGGTACTGGGGTGGCTGTAGAGCGGTGACTGCAGACAGCACGGGGCTGGGGAAGGGAGGGTGGTGAGGATGGTGAGGGTGGTGGCCGAAGGCGGGGCAGGCAGGAGAGTTGCATGGACACCCCGGGTGGGACCTGCTGTCTTCGGGGTAGGCACTCAGGCCCAGCAGTTTGTAGCGGTTTTCTGTGGGGAAAATGAAATGATGAGATATGGATGATGCAATGATTAGGAAAGAAGAGGAAGAGCAGAGGTAGAAGGAGGAAGATGAAAAGAAGCGGGAGAGGGAAGGAAAGGAGAGAGAGAGAGAGAGAGAGAGAGAGAGAGAGAGAGAGAGAGAGAGAGAGACATAGAGAGAGAGAACGAACGAACGAACGAACAGTTTTAATTGAGAAGGCCACCGGCCTATTGCAACGTAAACAAGTCCATATCTCAACGGTTGTTTGGACAGCAGACCGACGGCGCTTAAAGGCAAAGTAAAGAAACATTGCAGTAGACCTTAACGAGCTTGCACTTTCGCAAGTCATGACATCATGTACACCAACTCGAACATATGTATCCCAACTATTGCAAATATACTTGTATCTTTTGTCTTCATATGCAGGGCATCTAATCAGAAAATGTTCTTCATCTTCTTCTTCTTCTTCATTGCAAGAGAGACAAAGAGATTTAGATTGGTATCCTTACAGAAACGATATTTGTGAATATACAGATCACTAAATCCAGTACGGAAGCGAATCAAGGTATCCATAAAGACTTGCTTGTCAACACGGTACAAATATAACTCTATCAAACACAAATTTGAACTGCCTATAAAATTCATACCGCATACTACTTACTAGGTTTACAGACCAATTTTGTACAAATTCTGCAATAAGACGCCCCCTTAGGTCCCTCAGAAATCCTGTCACATTTTCAACTCTTTGCAATCTCCATAACTATTCAAAGCCATATATCTACATAGTAAATATTGGATGTCAGTGACCAGTTACTTATTCTTGATTGCAGCATCATATCATAAACTTTACGGGAGTACCTACATGTATCCATTTGTAGAATTCGGAGCCAGTATTTCATTACGCGTATTTTAGCAGTAATACTGATGGGATATCTACCCGTTTCTCCTCACACCATATTTGGAGTCTGTGTTGGTAGATGCAAAAATCTTTGTAAGGCTTGTAAATGTACACGTTATACCACATGACAGTCCTTCAGGCCCCGTAATTGTGATGAGTACAGAAGGACTGCCACCACCTGGGCATCAAAAAGTTTGAAAAAGAAGTCGGGGGAAACACATTCAAGTTTGTGGTGGCATCTCATAACCTGTATCATACCAGCTCTAGCTCTATGCACCAAATCCACTTGCATCGATTTAAATGACAATCGTGTGGAAAAAATAGTCCCTAGATATTTGAATTCATTTACAACATACAACCTTGTCTCTCCCAAAGACCAGTTCTCGTGTTCCGCAAGAAAGCAACCGTTACGAAACACAACAATCTTTGTCTTCTCCGAGTTTAACATAAGCCCAAGTTCTACTAGGTTCCTCAACAAGAACGTTCAGCTGATTTTATAATGAGATATGGATGATGCAATGATTAGGAAAGATAACTTGTGTAGAGGAAGAGCAGAGGTAGAAGGAGGAAGGTGAAAAGGAGCGGGAGAGGGAAGGAAAGGAGAGAGAGAGAGAGAGAGAGAGAGAGAGAGAGAGAGAGAGAGAGAGAGAGAGAGAGAGAGAGAGAGAAAGAGATTTTATTTATTTCCATATTTCTTCTCTTCTTAACTTCCATTTTCCTTTCTCGCACACACATCATTTTCATCTTTATTCTATCTCTCATTACAATTAACATCTTCTATGCTGATATAAAGAGATATTTCACTGTTCCATTTCCTGTGTTATTATATTCCTGGAATAGTGGAGTAGTTACACAGCTATGGTTATCTGTGATGTTGAATAACTGGAACGGTGGAGCAGTATTACACAGTTATGGTTATCTGTGTTGTTGAATAACTGGAACAGTGGAGCAGTATAACATAGTTATGGTTATCTGTGCTGTTTATTACTGGAGCAGTGGAGCAGTATAACACAGCTGTGGTTATCTGTGTTGTTTATTACTGAAACAGTGGAGCAGTATAACACAACAATGGTTATCTGTGTTGTTTATTACTGAAACAGTGCAGCAGTATAACACATCTGTGGTTATCTGTGTTGTGTATTACTGGAACATTGGAGCATTATAACGCAGCAATGGTTATTTGTGAGGTTATATTACTGGAACAGTAGAGCAGTAGAACACAGCTATTGTCATGTGTGCTGTGTTGCAGCAGGCCCCGAAAGCACAAAGTCCACAGCAATTAGGAGGGAGATATCGGTGCGGCACTGAATGTAGGCGAGTCTAATACTGGAATAAAGACGGGAAATAAGCAGGATGATAGATAGTTCAGGTTTGTGTTTTTAGAGAAGTGAGAGAAAACGAAACAGGTGACAAGTGCACGTTTAAGCCTGGCTTTTCAAATTCATGGAAGGGTGGAAGGATTTTTACGACCTATCAGCCTTTGTATGTTATTTAAGGCTATTAATCACGAAAGACATTAGATCCCTTGTTATTCGTCTTTTAGGAAACGCGTAGAGAGACTCGGTGGGTGAATTCTTACCCCCATCCCACAGGGGGAACTCATTCCAAGAAAAGAGAAAGAGGTGGAAAGGGGGGGGGGGGGGGGGGGGGGGGGGGGGGAGTAGAGGCAAAAGGGCGACAACTACACTCGCGTCACATCTACAGCGCGAAGGAAAGTCAGTAAAACGACGCAGACGGCGATAAAAACGACAACAAAGATGTCAAAAAAAGCTTGATGCTCGTCCAGTCTCGAACCGGGACGAAGTGGGCGGGCACATAATGCTCCCATCTCCTCTCACTCGCCCCGCGTCAACTCACGTCTCTGACTGGGACGTCTGACAGCAGGGGCGAGCGGCAGCACTGGTGGGAGTCGTGAATCTGGGACGACATCTCTGAGCCTGACGGACAGTGGCAGCTACGACGCCAGGGCCATCTCGGGGCAGGAAATCGAGGGGCGGGGGTCTGGATACCGCGCCACACAGGCAGAGACGAGAAGACGGGAAAAAGTGCAGTGTTGAGAGGGGGGGGGGGGGGGGGGGGGGAGAGAGAGAGAGAGAGAGAGAGAGAGAGAGAGAGAGAGAGAGAGAGAGAGAGAGAGAGAGAGAGAGAGAGAGAGAGAGAGAGAGAGAGAGAGAGGATAGGAGGGACGGGCAGACAAAAACAGAGAAAGACAAAAAGAAACACACACACAAACACACACACACACAAACACACACACACACACACACACACACACACACACAGAGTCAGCGGTGTAGTGAGAAGAACAGGTTTTAAGACACAGCAGCGAAATTCGCTCTCGGATTTCCCGTGAATGATAAATCTTTTACGTATAAATGTATGCATCGGTCTCCTTACTGACCAGCAGTCGGTCAGTGCCAGTATGAATGATTCCATCCCTTGGTTGAAAATTTTTCGACTCATGTAAAAATATTCACAGACTAGAACGTTACCCTCGCACAGTTGATGCCAGTATCCGCTGTCGTACTGCGTGTATATTCCTACGTCCAGTTCGCAAGAATGGAGCGTTTCAGTAACTCTTCTGTAATAGACATAAGCTTGCATGAGTCGAAATGGGGGGGAGGGAAAGGGGGAAGGGGGGTGGGGTGAAGACAAACACTCCCGATGTGTGTAGATAAAACTTGCCACAACGTGTGGGAAGTTACAAGGAATACTACTGTTGGGTTTTGAGTGATTTGGATAAAGTCCCTCTTGTTGCGGCGAATTCTTTCTTTCTTTCTTACTTTCTTTCTTGTTTAGATAATTCAGTTATCCCAGTTTGACCGAATGCGTTTTGAATAGAAATGCCTGCTAGATCTGCTTGTGCATGATAATTGTAAATGTCATATTCTTTCATCAGATGCCCGAAAACACGTAGCGAATTTATTTCCTACACTCTTCACTCTTTCGTGGAAATAATCACTGTGGTTTGCTTTTTCCCCGTTTAAAATTGCTTGCGCTTCGCCAGAGACGTGATCACACTGCCAGAAAGATGGCGACTTCAATAACATTTGAAATACAGTCATATATTTTCAGCGGTTAAGAACAATTATTACTAGGTAGTGTTATGGATGCAAATTACTGTTTTTAATGAGACTGTTAAAACTCATCATTTACTGCATTTATGTTCTGCAGCATGAAACAAGACGGAGGTCGAATGTAAACAGGAAACTGCGGGCTGAATTTATTTGTTCATGAGAGTTCAAGCTTTCATTATGAAAGGCTACGCACTTGTGTAGTTATCTTCAAAAGCACAAGTCAATGAGACCACCAACACGAGGAGATTCAGCAGCTGCGGGGCGCGACATTTCTTGGGTGATGCCTTGGCGGAACCGGAAGGCGCATGAAAAAAGATTTTAACTGGGATAGCAAGTTTAGGGAGATGTGCTTGTCTTGAAGCTAATTGTAATTTACTTTGCGTGGAATATTTACACCGGTGAAGCGAAAAGTTACGACGAAGCTGACATAACCACCCAGAGTTTTACGAGCCACACGTGCAGATGACGTGGGAGAGAATAAACATTGCGTCACCGGGAATCGGCCGCAACTGCCTGATTTGGGTGATATTTATGCCTCGTAATGTGTCAGTTGCCGCCGCAAAAAGGCTAACGACCGCTTACTTTTTGATAACGGAAAACCGTCAAGTTGCGTTTGTCTTCCAAGTCCGTCTCTGATGTCCATAATACAGCTGCAAGATGTTTTGAGAATATGAAGGGTGTTATAGACCGGGATGTCAAACCAACAGCAGGGTTTGTCCGAGTCAGTTTCCATGGTTTCCCAGATATTGACGATGAATCGTCTTCACAAAAAAGAAGAATGGACAACTCCTCCCTGTCAAGTTGGGGTTGCAGGAAAATAGACGTAGATTTAGCTTTTCAGGGATATATTCTCAATGTTATCCACACTTGCCATAGAGAACTGCTGGCCCCATTCTAGACATCGACGCGTCATTATGAAGAAAAGACTTTCATCACTGCCTCTCTGTGGCTGGAAAAAAAGAAAACACCGGCTCCTTACCTCTTCTCTGAGGCTGAAAAAGTATTCCCTCGCGATAGCAACCATAATTCCCCATCTGAAACAGCATATCTCCAAGAATTCTGCCAGGAGAGACTATTGTCTTCATTGGAATTTGATATTCCTCTTCTTGATGTTCATGGAGTGTGACCATTGAAAGGTTGGCTGGCTAAACATGGTATAGCTTAATGCTTTGAATTAGTTATATGAAGAATTATCATTACTTCCATATTATTAAAGTTGTTTTAAAAGTCAATTTCTCTTGTTATTCAAGACGATAATCTGCACGCGAACGAAAACTGATTCTACTCTTGCTGGATTGTTGTTGGTACTAAGCATTCAGCACGCCAATCCGAATAAAGCGAATTTATAGATTTGTGCCGCACTTGCCCACAGCGTTACACACTTGATGTCGTGGTCTGGTCCAAATTAATACAGGAGACCGTTCCAATTTGGAACGGGAATAAGAGGAAAAGTTTCTCGGTATGATTAACAGAGCTATATTAATTATCTAAGTGGTCAGAGTACTTATTAATGAAGAGCATAAAAGGAAATAAAGTCAAGACTTCTGCCACAAAAATTAACCCTTTGCATTGCTCCACCCACATCGGAATCTGGAACAAACAGCATTCTACTGAGGTAATTAAAAAAACTTGAAAACTGCAGTTATAAACTGTTTCCTGCGACGATCAATCCGAATATCGGTTGTCCGACCTTCACACACACACACATACACACACACACACACACACACACACACACACACACACACACACACACACACACACACACACACACACACACACACACACACACACACATTTTGACCATAGCGTATTTTTCTCCTTGGAGCGTAAGCACTGTTTATTTCTCAACATGAGTCCGCTTGTCTCAAAAACGCCACGTGGGAACTGCATGCTAGAACACGCGCGCCGATTGGCTGACAAAGTTCTCGGTGGGTGTGGCTGCGAACAGTTGAT
>JAWQFJ010000005.1:60000-67500 GCA_034096865.1 Theodoxus fluviatilis
CATGTTTTCTTGAACTGCGCCGTATTGCATCAATCCGTCAATACCTTTCGGACACTACCTGTGCTAGGCTAGTAACTGCCAGGATCACGTCACGACTGGCTTACTGCAATTCAGTCCTAGCGGGCCTTCCGGCAGAACAACTAAACCGTCTGCAACGAGTTCAAAACAGTGCGTCTGGTTCTTATGAAGAGCAAGCGCGATCATATGACACCCCTCCTGAAACATCTACACTGTTTTCCCGTTAATTTCCGCTGCCAGTACAAAATTGCTGTTTTGGCGTACTGTCATTTTGATTCAACCCTTCCGGCATATCTTTCGCCTCCCTTTGTACCGATCACCCTTCCCGTTCTCTCCGCTCATCAAGTGAAAAGCTTCTGAAAATTCCAAAGCGTAGTACCAAGTCTTTCGGAGAGCGTAGTTTCAGTTTCATTGCCCCTATAGTGTCTGGAAATCCCTGCCGGCTGGCCTACATGATGCACTAGCTATGTCCATTTTCAAATCTCAGTTAAAAACTCACATGTTTCGTCTTGCTTTTCTGTAACCTCCTAGGGTTTTTTCAAGTCCTGGTATGATAGCCGTACGAGTGTTGCGCTATGTAGTATGACTGACGAGTAACTGCGTGTAAGTGTGGCTATGCCGGCGCATTGAGTTCTTGCAAGAAATGCGCGTTATAAATGCTATTTATTATTATTATTATTATTATTATTATTATTATTATATAGACGTTTACTAAAAAGTAGGAATGTATATCTACGTTCCTCTCTTTTTCTTTTTCAGTATGCATTAATTCTTCATCACTGGAGAAAATGCCTATCTAAGAATCATAGTGGAGTAGCATTTGGTCGAATGTATTGTTGTTTCTAGTTGTTGTTTGTTTCCTGTTCTGTCAAAACCAGGGTTAAGCCGATTTTTTTTAAATTGAAAAGCACACACAGTAGGAAAGGTAATGTCATTTTCTTTCATTTGATACCAAATTTGCTACAATATCTTGAATAATGACAAAGGCATGAACTAATTAAAGAGCGTAGGTCCAGACACACTTTTTTTCGATAAAAATGATTTTAAAGTTTGAACGTAATTAAAACAATATTTTCCTTAGCAATACAATTGTCCCAAAGTTCTTAAACTGTGCGTACTGCTACTTAGCAAAGTCTACATTTGAGGCAGACATGATTAACAAATTCAATACATTTTCTTCCTTTATTTCTTACCATTAAATTTGCATCTAGCGCGTAAAAAAAACACAACCTGTACGTCGACAGTACAAGGGGGGGGGGGGGTGTTTGGGGGGATTTTAATTGACAAAGTGACCCTTAAAAATCGTTTAAGATCTACTACTATGATAAATTTGTTAAATTCCTAACAGTGTTTGTTACATAATTGATTTGCCTATCAGACATTGCCCAAACCCCATTTCACCATATGTTGGCCCCAACAACACAGCAAAAGTACCTCAGCGACTAAACCCTGGTTATGTCAGAAAGGATCACATTGGTGTCACAAAGAAACACCATCTTTGCAGTGTGCGAAGCAAAGGTCGTGTCCTAACCTGTAATACGGGGATTCCATCCACCTCCTCTTTTCATCAAGTTGCTGCACGCTTCTACCAGTGATACTGGATCAGTTAAGTTGGTCCCAGAGTTTCAATAATTGTGAAGGACGACTACTTGTGACAATGCATACTGGTCGATGCAGAGAAAGTGTATTTTTTGCTGAGCCTCAAACGGGTGAAATGCAGAATAGATCTAGACAACAGCGCAAGCTCACTATCAGGTAAGATATCACTGAGACACTGAACACGGGTCATTGCTCGTAAGCAAGAAAAACAAATATACAAGTGGATTTTTTATATAACAAAAACTACCAAAACCAGGGCAGTTATGCAGGGAAAAGCCATTTTTACGAAGGACTTCTATTAGAAAATCAAAACATTTCCCCCGACTCTTGGTCGGCACAACAGATTATTTCTTTTTGTCCCCTAAAAGATCCTGATATTAATCTTCTTGGGTATATGATTCATTCATTCATGCATTCATCTGCTCGTTTGTTCATTTATTCATTTATTCACTAACTAGTAGGACAGTCCGCACACGAGAACTAGCGAAGACCAGCCGGTTGTTTTGTCTCCTTGCTTGTCTATCGCTCTGCCAGTTTGAATGCCAATCTACCTGCTGATATGCCTGCCTGCGTGCCTGCCTTTCTGCCTGCCGCCTGCCTGCCTGCCTGCCTTACTGCCTGCCTGCCTTTCTGCCTGCCTGCCTGCCTGCCTGCCTGCCTGCCTTTCTGCCTGCCGCCTGCCTGCCTGCCTGCCTGCGTTTCTGCCTGCCTTCCTTTCTTCCTGCCTGCCTTTCTGCCTGCCGCCTGCCTTTCTGCCTGCCTGCCTGCCTGCCTGCCTGCCTGCCTGCCTGCCTGCCTGCCTGCCTGTCTGTCTGTCATCTAATGCACGTTGATTTTTTTTTACACAAGTTACTTTCTCAAATCAGATTCCCTTTTCCGTCAATCCTACCACCTTATCATCACCTCCTGTACATACATGTGTATATCTCTCCATCACTTCAAACGCTTAATCCATTTGTCACTTGGTCACGAATTGTTATTTTAAAATGTATCCGCTGAGATTGCAGTTTTATGTTTCTATTTTTCAATCACTGAAACTATAACGTGATGAAACAATCGATTTTTCTCTTTCAATATTGTCAGAGCAGTTGGGGGTGAGAACAGACCCAACGCGTCTCCCTACGCGATTCGTAAGAGGCAAATAACTAGGAACACCGTGACTTTACTCAGTCTCATTCTAACCAGTTGTCGACATATCGTGATCAATGGCCTTACAAGGCCCACAAAGGCTGATAGGCCGTGAAATCCCAGCCAGCCATGCATCCTCCACCCATCCATCATCCATCCATCCAAGCATCCTCCATCCATCCATCTATCCATCCATACGTCCCTCCATCCATCAGTCATACTCGACGGAAAAATACCCAAATCAAACGTTGTCAAAATGATAAAACATATAAATGAATATATTGCACATCACTGGAATATCGCCGTTTCAGTGCTTGTTTCTAGAACGAAAAAAGTTTACTGATTAGGGTGAAAAGTGCATGAAAGTTGTTATAGCAGTGGCCTGAGGAAGTCATTATTACATTGTACTAACAGTTGTAGACGCATGTTGTGTGCATGTGAGAGATCAAAGGAAGAGAGAGAGTTAACTTTAGACTTAAGATTTTTATTGCATAGGCCATCGGCTCGTCACAAGGGTACAGGCTTGTAATATCATTGTGATTTATTTAGATTTTGATATTCTCGATTTGCCTCCTTAGGGCATTATGGATGTACACGGCAACTTTTTGTGTCCTTTCTACGCTCTTGCCGACGAGAAGAAAACCAGTGCTCCTACATTTGACCGTTTCTACATGTACGGTAAATATGGTGACAGGTACTTCTGTCAAATATCAACATACATCGGGCAGTCTAACAAAGAGTAACTTTCGTTCTCAACATTATTTGTACAGAATGGACAGTCCTAACATCTGTCCCTCTCATACCAATTGTTCACTTTCAGCTCATAGCTCATTCATATATTGCTCTTGTATCCATTGACTTTTTGATGGATCTATAGGTCAAGGAGGAGGAAGAGGAGGAGAGTTGGGATAGAGAGAGTGGCGGAGAGAGAGAGAGAGTGGCGGAGAGAGAGCGAGAGAGAGAGAGAGAGAGAGAGAGAGAGAGAGACAGAGACAGGGAGAGAGACAGAGAGTGAGTGTGAGTGAGATAAGAGAGAATATGAGAGAGGGTCAGAGATAGATAGAGAGAGAGAGAGAGAGACAGAGACAGAGAGAGAGACAGAGTGAGTGTGAGAGATTAGAGAGAATATGAGAGAGGATCAGAGATAGGGAGAGAGAGAGAGAGAGAGAGAGAGAGACAGAGACAGAGAGAGATAATTTGTCAGTTCCCCATCAAATCTAAAGAAGAGTCACTTGAAAATGGTCAGATGTGTTCATGTGTAACAATAAAAAGATAATGAATGCTAGCGATAGTTGTTACGTCTTTTTGACAGCGCCAGTTCTCAGAGTTTGATGTTTGTGTAAGACCGGCGCTCACAGCAAAGGCAAAGGTTGTTGAATTGAATGCGTGGTGATTGTGGTGGTGTAGTGGTAGATGGCGATGGTGGTACATGGAAAGGGTGAAGGTAGTAATGGTTGTGGCGTGAAGGTGAATTAAAAATGGGCAATCCACTTGACATAGACATATTCGTGTTGGAAACAGGTTTTTCTCAGCAAAATTCTTAAAGTAGAAACAATGGTATCATTATATGGTCTGTAACTCAAGTCGCTAATACCACTTCATTCTTGCTGTTGTTCTTTGGTATCTGCTAAGCCGCCGCCTTCTCCTCCTCCTCCTCCTCCTCCTCCTCCTCCTCCTCCTCCTCCTCCTCCTCCTCCTCCTCCTCCTCCTCCTCCTCCTCCTCCTCCTCCTCCTCCTCCTCCTCCTCCTCCTCCTCCTCCTCCTCCTCCATCAGCAGCAGCAGCAGCAGCAGCAGCACAGCATGTAGAATCGTCGAAGAAGAAGAAGAAGAAGAAGAAGTAGTAGTAGTAATAGTAGTAGTAGTAGTAGTAGCAGCAGCAGCAGCAGCAGCAGCAGTAGTAATAGTAGTAGTAGTAGTAGTAGTAGTAGTAGTAGTAGTAGTAGTGGTGGTGGTAGATGAAGAAGCTGACTTACGACGACAGAAGCACACTGTCATTAGGTCAAGAGACAATCACACAACCACTGTACCTTTCTCGCTCTTGCTTTTTCCGAAGTCCTCCGACAAAATCCGACTGATGCCGAACTTGAGGGGTGGAGGGTTGGAGGGTCTGTCCGAAATGCTGGAGGAGGATCTGTCCGAGGAGGCTGAGCTCCTGGTCATGAAGGCAGACACCCCGGGGGCGGAGCATAGCGCCTGCAGGGGGGCCAGCCCAGCGTTGGAGGCAGGGGTGGGGGAGAGGGACTGGGTGCAGAGGTACCCGGCCCCCAGGGACGGGCCACTGAAGGGGTGGGGGGTGAGGATACCCAGGGAGTGCTGCTGTTGCTGGTGCTGCTGTAGAAGTTCCCCCAGGTAGTACCCGGGTTTCTTCGCTCCTCCACCGTCAGAGGTCAGGATCGGGTGGGGCCAAAATCCCACCCCACTAGAGACGGGTAGACACCCCACGAAGCTGTTGATGTACATGGCCATCGGTCTTGCAGAGGGCCGACACAACTCAGCAGAGTATCTATTCAGAGCTGTCGAAGCAGTCAAGTATTTCGCACACGCACAGTCGATCGCTGGCGACGTTCGAGGTTAGTTTTCCAGTTCGGTCGACACAACCTGCCAGACCAGATTAAAATGGCTGAGATTCTGTCGTTTAGTCTGTGAACTTAGCTGGGATTAACCCCTAGTTTGCTTGAAAATAAAAATATATCAACCCGGCAATTTAATGCAGTAGTTTTACTCTGCCCACCGCAGTTCCCCCTGTGATGAGTTTTGTATTGCAAGGCACTGCAAGGAATCCAAGGCACTGTATAGGGGATGCGAGGCACTGTAGGGGATGCGAGGCACTGAAGGGGGTGCGAGGCTCTGAAGGGGATGCGAGGCACTGTAGGGGATGCGAGGCACTGAAGGGGGTGCGAGGCTCTGAAGGGGATGCGGTGCACTGTAGGGGATGCGAGGCACTGTAGGGGATACCAGGCACCAAGGTTTTCCTTCTTGTCAAAAGTTTACGAGTCAGATTGCACACACTGGACACTTCTATGTTGCTTTCGAAGAAAAAAATCTCATATTTAACATGGGTAATATCTTCCTTTCTTCCATTTGTTGTTCAGGAACAATTATCTGAAAAGGGAAAAAGGAGTTTCATGAACAGTCGATTAAACATACGTGGTAACAAACTTATAACACATATGCTCACTTCGATTATTTATTTGTAGATCTACTTTGAATTTATTATGTATTAATATATGCGCTATTCCTGTATTGAGCTGAAAACTGCACTTCTGCTCTCCTTCGACTTCTCCGTGCAAAGACAGGTGTTTTGTTTTTGTTACAGGGACTTCAAAAGCTCTTCTGTTTCTTTGAAAGGTGCACATTGGTGGAATGTAATGAAAATCCCTATCCTCTCGTTCGTGCAAGGTGAGAGATGTTACACCTGTTGGTCCCTCCACTTGAGAATTTTCCAAGACGGAGCAACGTTGGTTACCGGCGAAGGCCAGGAACTACAGGTGTTTCGTGTTGTCAACAACTTGCATAGAGTGCCTGTCTTGAATCTGACGCCACCTGCCTCCAGGCTTGAGTGCTTCACCTCAATTCACCTCAAGACGATGCATATGGCGCCTGGAGCCAGAGCTCATTTTAGTCGAATATTTGAGATAAGGCGTCTAATTCCAGTGCTTTTCCGCTGTGGCCTCTCGGGGGATTTCTATCTTTCCAAATGTATTTGCGTTGGAAACGTGCAGTCTCACATTCAATGTTGACCCAGCCTTCAAGGTGACGGTTCGTGTTTGGTACTGCGTGTCATGTTTCCATTGAAAGCGCATATTTTATTTTCTTGCGTAATCTACAAGAAGTGATATAAAATAAGAACGCATTAATTGTCATCTATTTCTTAATAGATCACGAGTAAAGAATTATACAATAATCTTTGCATTTTACAGAATTTCTAAGGTATTTCATGCGTATAAATACTATGAGTATTTCTGTGTGGGTTTTATTTTAATATAATATTTTCACAACTACTTAAAGGTTAGTTTTGTATGTTTTTAAGTCTCTCAATAAAAAAGGCATTAATTAAAGAGACTCCACACTTGTAAATTGTCCAAGTAAAGACGGGAGTCGAAAGCTGGGAACTGTGAATATCCCTTTTTCATCTAAGGACACCTGGGCACAGGTTGTCTTAAAATGTTGCATCCTTTGTTGAATTCCAACACTATTTTCAAATATTTTATTTGTGACAGGCTTTGAGAATGGAAGATGACACATCACAAATGTTTTGCCTCGAATGAAGCTTCAATCGTGTTTGACATGCTTTCCAACACAATTGCTAAATTATGTCAAGATGACATGAAAATGAAATCTTAAATGAAGTGTTTTCTAAAGACTGGTCTATATGTATTTGTCCTTGCAATTTCTATGCGCGTTATTTTCCACACACATAATGTATAAAATGTATCTATTGCTCTTATTAGATATATTTTCTTTCTCCCATGTTTTCATACATCGACTGTGTTCCAAAACGTTATTCATACACATTCATATCATCGTTATATTATACACCTCGTATTATGCCTATTAAATTTATGTAGTCTTTTTCACACTGGTCTTGAGATATTTAAATCATGGTTTGGCTGACTTTTAAATTTAATTTATGTTGAGTATCTTACGCTTTCGCAGATCACAATTTCATGGTCCTATAAAATAATATTTTAGAATTTCCTTTCAAGAACTCAACATAGATAGTGCACACGCTACATCACATCAGTTAATATTTT
>JAWQFJ010000005.1:75000-95000 GCA_034096865.1 Theodoxus fluviatilis
AACGAAATTTCGAAGCAAACGGTGCATTTTCGGCAGTTTACCACAGAACACCGCACGGTAAACTCATACAAAATCAGCACAGTTATTTAAAAGCCTAGAATGAGTCGTGTTGTTATTGGGCACTATCTCTTCTTTTTTCTCTTAATTAGGGTTTCATACCTAATATATTACTGCCTGTACATCTGTGCATGCATACGCATGCACTAACCTGCACACATTGTACAACAAAGATACGACTGGGATGATGCATGGAGAAAAACAAATATAAAGGGAAAAACAATTCTTGAAGAAAACTGTGAGACGTCCTCCATTGGAGGTCCAGAATTTTTGCATTCGACTTGGTGTAAACTTGTCAAAACCAGCCTGCAGCTGGCTTGAGCGATAGTGGCGTTACTTCACTAATCACATTAGAGTTAGAATTGGAGTTAAATGCTCGCTAATAAAGAAAGCCTGTGATAAGACGACCAAATGGCACCTGCAAACTGACATCCTCGGCCCTACCCCCACTCCCCACCCCCATCCATACGTCCATGCACCCCCTCAATCCCACCCCCACCTTCAGACCCATCCACACACCCATGCTCCCCCTCAATCCCCACCTCCCATTCAGACCCATCCACACACCCATGCACCCCCTCAATCCCACCCCCCACCCCCACCTTCAGACCCATCCACACACCCATGCTCCCCCTCAATCCCCACCTCCCATTCAGACCCATCCACACACCCATGCACCCCCTCAATTCCACCCCCCACTTCTCACCTTCAGACCAATCCACACACCCATGCACCCCCTCAATCCCAACCCCCCACCTATAGACCCATCCACACACCCATGCACCCCCTCAATCCCAACCCCCCACCTATAGACCCATCCACACACCCATGCACGCCCTCAATCCCACCCCCCACCTTCAGACCCATCCACACACCCGTGCTCCCCCTCAATTCCACACCCCCCCCCCCCTTCAGACCCATATCCCACCCCCACCCCTTCAGACCCATAGACACACCCAAGCTCCCCCTCAATCCCCCCCCCCCTTCAGACCCATATCCCACCCCCCACCTTCAGACCCATAGACACACCCAAGCTCCCCCTCAATCCCACCCCCCACTTCCCACCTTCAGACCAATCCACACACCCATGCTCCCCCTCAACCCCACCCCCCACCCCTTCCCCGAGATGTCGTAATCGGATTTGAATCGCGACCACTGCTGCAGACAATGCGAAACATCAACCGTTCTTTTCCTTGATCTCCTCTACCCAATGACCGTATCATCCTCTTGATGTTTCACCTTATATTAAGGCGCGACGTATTACTGCAGGCATAGACTTTAAACAAAGGCTCACTGCATGACACTATTGGGTGTGGGGGTTTGCGGGTGAGAAGATGTTTTGTCAATGGTAACCTGAGAGAGGATGGAGTGCGACTGGTCGTCTGAGATTCAGCACCACGCTCAACAACAGGGAGTGTATTCGGGACTGCAAATGGGCGAAGCCACTGAAGTCCCATTCGTCAGGGAGAACTCGTGACTGCTGTCCTCCGGGGCCCTCGCTGCTCAACCACAGGCGGCTCCAAGCAGTTCCAGGGGCTGCGGGTGATTCGGGACAACATCGAATCATTAAAACTATGAGTTTTTTGTTTTGTTTTGGAGGTTTTCTTTTTACATTCAGATTTTGCAGGGTTGTAGACTCTTTCACCATGCGCGTATAGGTGATTGTACGGGCAGGACCCAGAGCCTGGTTCTAAGGGAAGACTGCTGAATTGTTACAGGGGGCCATTGCCTGGGGACTGGCGTCCCTGCAGACTCACTATGACAGGGGACGAAAGGTGAGCAGAGCAAGACCCCTGGCGAGTGACACACAGTCCCACTGGGACTAGAGGGTGGAGGTCCACCATTTTACTCCGCCCTCGTTCAGACATCGCTAATGTTGAGTCCAAATGCAGTAACTTGTTTCTCTGACGTTTCCTGTCTCTCTGCCTCTCTGTCTCTGTCATTCTTTCTATCTATCTGTGTCTCTAAGTGTCTGTCTGTGTGTCTGTCTGTATATGTCTTTCGTCTGTTTCTGTCTCAGTCTTGGTATCCTCTCTCTCTCTCTCTCTCTCTCTCTCTCTCTCTCTCTCTCTCTCTATTTCTCAGACACACACACACACACACACACACACACACGCACACACACACACACATACACATACACACACACGTGTTCCAAAATTAAAACCACAGGTTAAATGTCTCTCTGACAATGTCTTACGTTCTACAGTATTTTGTTGCATTGTGTTGTATAAAGTTGTTAATGATAATTTTGTGTTATCTATGTTAACTAATGTGCTACCGCTCCTAGCCGCCGCCTCCTCCTCGTCCTCCTCCTCGCCCTCCTCCTCGTCCTTCTCCTCCTCCTCCTCCTCCTCCTCCTCCTCCTCCTCCTCCTCCTCCTCCTCCTCCTCCTCCTCCTGTTCGTCCTCCTCCTGTTCGTCCTCCTCTTCCTCTACATCCACCTTCTCCTCCTCCTCCTCGTCGTCGTCGTCCTCCTCCTCGTCCTCATCGTCCTCCTTGTCTTCCTTCTCTTCGTCCTCCTCCACATCCACCTCTTCCTTCTTCCTGCGTGCGCTTTATCTATTCACATATTTTCTCTCATCATTGTTTGATTGGCAGGATTATATACACTATAGCTTGTAGAAAACGTAGTGAATGCCTTTTCATCGTCAATGACATTTTTTCCGTTTGCATAAAGCCCTTTCTTTATCGCTGCGGCTGATTTTTCATTGCAAATGAAATAATATTAGCAGTTGTTTTTCCTCACAAGCTCGATTTTCACAGGAGAAGACAAACGTTGTGCATTTGTGCAAAGGAGTCATGTTTCATTGAGTGGCATTTCACTGTGTTGTATAATATTGAATTGTGTTTATGTATGAACCGTACTTTATCTTAAGGTGCTTGTATTTAGTATAATGTATTGCACTGTATCGTGTATAATCATACCTATAGCATTGCGTTGATTGTATTATGTTTATTGTGTTGTTTTGTGTGCTAATTATTAAATTGCACCGTGTTGCATTAATTGCATTGTGCTGTTGTGTGTTGTGTTGTGTTATTTTGTTTTATGTTTATTGTATTGCGTGTATGGAATTTGTCGTGTGTACGTGGGTTTGCGTGTGTGTGCGTGCGTGCTTTTGTGTGTGTGTGCGAGAGAGAGAGAGAGAGAGAGAGAGAGAGAGAGAGAGAGAGAGACAGACAGACAGACAGACAGACAGACAGACAGACAGACAGACAGACAGGCAGACAGACAGAGGCAGAGGCAGAGACAGAGACAGAGAACGAAGGAACGAACGAACGAACTTTATTTTACAAGGGTAGTGAATTAGGCAGTAGTGCCTTTCTTACATTCAGCCCTTGAGGCAAAATATTCCAGTGTGGTAAGAGAGAGAGAGAGAGAGAGGGGGGGGGGGGGGGGGAGGAGAGAATGAGAGGTAGGAGGAGAGTGAGAGGAGAGAGAGAGAGAGAGAGAGAGAGAGAGAGAGAGAGAGAGAGAGAGAGAGAGAGAGAGAGAGAGAGAGAATATTGTCTGTACTTTTCTATGTAGTGTTTGGAGAAAGTAGGAACATGTGGTGATTTGTAAAATCCTGTCTTCGAGATTATTCTCAAGAAAACAAAAGTTCATTCAGTTTATGCATGCGAATGAAAAAAGCATGTTGATTCATATCTTGGCACTGCCTCATGCATTGATTAAATATACATTTGACAAAACATATTAATTCACTTCGATGCTCTACACAAGTTGACACTCTCTGATCCTCACTGGCTCTCATCTACAAAACATGTGCTTGATAAACGACGTATTTGACGAGTGCCAGATCATAACTGCAAACCCTGACTTATCTCATTCTGTGAACCCGAGTCAGTATGACTCTGGCACAGTTTGCAGTGAATGCGTAATAGACTTGACCCTTCGCATTACAGCATTGCGCAAAAAATAGTTCGTTCTGATACTATTTTTTCTCCACTTTTTACAGAAATCATTCAGATGTCAAAACTTGTTTTCATTTCAACACAAACATTTTATTTTATCGAATAAACGCTTGTTTCTTGCCTCAACAAAAGTAAGTTGAGAGTTTTGTGCGAAATAGTCTTAGAACTACTTTAACGGCGAATGTCAGGGAGCAGATCGGCTATCCCACAAGCCTCTTGTGTGACCTTCATTTGAATTTTTCGGACGAAATCCTTCCATCACGTGATGTCAACTGGGCTAGAGACACTATCTCTAGTGAACTAGAATGGACTTTTCTTTTCTTTGCCATTACTCCGCACAGCCACAATCGTGCACTCGTTACCAAACCATTGTAGTTGCCCAAGGCACGCAAACTTGTCCGAAAATACGGCACCCTCGCAGGATCTCTCTCTGCGGAGTTCTCGTGCAGTTAAAAGATAAGAAGCACGCGTAGTCAGAAATAAATTCTGCTTTTATCAACACCGTGGAAACCTTTCCAACAATTTTAGTCTAAGGTTGACGAAGGGCCTGCGTTCAAAATATCTCCGCTCTTTTTGGCTAAAGTGGCCGTGCATGGCAAAGCAGAGACGGTATTCCCAGACCAAAGATACGCAATCCAAAGCAATCCAAAGCAATCTAATGGGCGGTTCTGGTAGTATTTAAAAAGCGATCTCCATAATCGGTATTTAAATTGGGACGAACAAACAGTGTTAGGTTTTAGAAATGGATTTATCACAGGAACTTATTGATTGGACGTAGCGTATGATTGAAGCAAGCACTTTAAAAAGAGTCCAAAGGTGCCTTTTGAATTGCTTTAGGTTACTTTGGGTTGCTTTGGGTTGCTTTGCATTGCTTTGGATTGCTTTGCATTGCTTTGGGTTTGCTTTGCATTGCTGTGGGTTGCTTTGAATTGCTTTGGATTGCTTTGAATTGCTTTGGATTGCTTTGGATTGCTTTGGGTTGCTTTGAATTGCTTAGGATTGCTTTGGATTGCTTTGGATTGCTTTGGATTGCTTTGATTGCTTTGGATTGCTTTGGATTGCTTTGGATTGCTTTGATTGCTTTGGATTGCTTTGGATTGCTTTGGATTGCTTTGATTGCTTTGGATTGCTTTGGATTGCTTTGGATTGCTTTGGATTGCTTTGGATTGTTTTGCATTGCTTTGGGTTGCTTTGCATTGCTTTGGATTGCTTTGGGTTGCTTTGCATTGCTTTGGGTTGCTTTGCATTGCTTTGGATTGCTTTGGACTGCGTATCCACAGTCCTGGGAAACCCTCTTCAGCTGTCAGTGCTGGAAAAGTGCGACAGCAAACGACCACCAAGGTCTTCAGACGGTTTTTGTAATGAAGCGTTTTCTGTAGCAGGACACAAAGTAAACATTAATTACTTGCACTGTAAACATGCTGTCTTCTCTGGCATTTGTATGGAAAACTTCACAATTCAGTGGTTGAAAAACTACAATCGTAGTGTTTGATACTTTAGCCTTTTTTTTAAACACTGCTACACCATTTTTGCACAAGAACTGTTTCACTTCCTCGAGAGAATGGTCTCTTTACTTCTGTTGCAAGACTGCACTGAGAGGTGTGAGGCCATCCCATTGTCTCGCCCTTCGGTGATAGCTTGGGCTCTGGCGCTGTTCGCTGCGTTTCTTGCAGGGAACAAAATCTTCACATTGGTGACTGAGCAGCACGACACGGGACATTTGTCGCACTGGACATTTCAGAGATACAGCACTGCAACATCTGTTGGGATCAACCAGGTGCATTTTCTGCTTTGATTAGGTTCTATCTCTATTACCTCTCTAGAATTGATCTGTTACCAATATACAATACATATCAACATATACTATTAGAATGTAATGTGTGTGTATACAAACACACACGCGCTCGCGCGCACACACACACAAGCACACACAAACACACACACACACACTCACACATACAAACACACACACACATACACACACACATACACACACACAAACACACACATACACACAAACACAAACATACACACACAAACACACACTCACACACACACAAGCACACACACACACACACACACACACACACTCACACATACAAACAAACACACACACACACACCAATGCGTCTACTTCGAGCATCACCGCGGTCCCACTACAATTTCCACCAAGAGCTGAACAAGTCTTCCTCGGTGGGCTTGCCTATTAAGCCTGGAGCAAGCATGCTGGCTTTAGATCACGCCTTGAGTGCTATCTGCTCCCCTCCGTGTGGCAGTGGGGGACCCGAGTCAGCTCTACCCCAATACATCCAACGCTAATTTGCGCCGCGGAAACACCTCCGCTATTGTCTCCCCTGAATTGTTTATGCACAGGTCCGGGCGGGCTGGCGAGTAATGGCGCGATATTGCCTGGCTCACTAATGACTTTATTGTTGGGCGAAAGCGAGGTGGAATGTTATCACGTCGGTAGCGATAACGACAGTAGCAAACTGTTTTTCTCCTCTTTCTGCATCCTTTCTCTCCAGTATAGCACCCTTCCACTCCTCTGCTTTTGGGTGGCATGAGAAGTACCAGTCGACGCAAGGTTTGTCTCTGTGGGGAACTGATAGCGACGCTTTGAGTTACTTGTGGAGGAGATTCATAGAGAATTAAAAATATCTGCGATAATCTTGCCTTATAAGATTTTTTGTTGAAGAAAGTGATATACTTATGTCCGTGACTCACGAAAAAACACAAATTAATTTCGTGGTGGCTGAGGGAATAGGATCGGCGAGAACAGAATGATTCGGTGGTGTCAAGGGAGGAATTACGACAGAGGGAATGAAGTGCACCTGGTGGGTGATGTCTTGATATGAAATGTGATCGATCGCCACATGTCGAGTCTTATCTCTATCTTTTGTCCATTTAAATTCATTCATTCACTCTGAAAGTGTTTGGAATGCGCTTTCCAGTGATGAAATCCGCTGTGAAATCGGACAACATTTGATGAGTTACAGGCTCTTGAAGTTGCATCCCTCCAGAGTCGACATTTTGGGAAACTGACGACAGAATATGTTAAGAATGCCCTTCACCAGCTTTACGCATAGGTCCGGTCGAATCTAGCTGGTCTTTAGGCGTCTGTTTCTGTTGAGTGAATAAAATCCCACAAAATCTTGTCGATGAGAAGACAGACTCCCATAAAATACAATAAAAGAGGCGTTCCTTTCAGTGGAGAGGGAGGGCAGGGTGATTAAAAAGTTGCCATTTGGAGGACTTTTCTACACCAGCACCGGACAGGGTTGGTGCTTTGAAATTATCTTTATGCACGCTTCATAGAAACCTTTGGTGTATCCTAGCAACCACACAGAGATGGATGATTTGTAGAGCAGCTGAAATGAAAATATGAAAAACAACAACATACTCCCGCTCACCTAATTTTAATTGGGCCAAAGCTCAAAATCATCCTTGTGGAGATAAGACTTGTAGAAATGGGTCGTGCATATTTGTATCTGATCGCTGAAACAAATATAATCAATAGAAAATTGATGTCATAAATATCTTTTTCAAACATAATGGGGAAAAAATCCCACTTCTTGAACGCAATGGTTGGCAATCAACTTCAAAGAGGTTTAGACAACTCAGCACATTAGCTAGACTAGAGTTACCCAGACTCTTGGAGTGCATTGCCTCTGTTCCGGTGTGCGCACGCACGCTGCCAGATTTGTGTGGCTTCTGCATGTATTTATGAAATTTTAAAAGGTATATTGATTGATTTAATCATCACTTGTTTAATGCATATTACAAAAGAAATGAAAAGTTGTTCCATACACTTTGCTATGCGCATCCATAAAAGGCACAGAGCGAGAGATCAGTGAGAGCGCAAACCTCCACCACCAAGACCGCCGCCATCTCTCTCTCCCATGGCCTGTAGGATACTTTCACTCATCTTTGTGTGTGCTAGAGAAATCGGAGTGCGGAGAGCATACGGCGATGTCGTGAATAGTTTGACATCATCAACTTTGTGATTTTTTTTTGATTTTTTTTTTTTTGGGGGGGGGAGCAATTCCAAAACGAGATGACAGACAGATAGCTATAAAACTTAATGGATTGTCCTCAGGGTGAAACCCTGACCTTCCACGAAATCTCTTCAGAATCCGCTGTGAACTTAGGAGTTAGTTTGCCAAATAACTCATAAACGAACCGAGGGAAAAACCAAACCTCTGTGGTCCCGTTATTTCAAAACTATGTTGCCAACCGAAATTATCAGGAAGAGCACAACCAAGGAATCAGCAGCTTCTCTCAATCCAGATCGTGCAGTCTTCATGACACCGCGGAGAAGTCCTGGCTACGACAAGTGCACATCGGAGCTGGCCGGTCGATCAACGTGTGGCAATAGAGTTATCTCCCTTGAATTGTCCGGATCTCATCGCCAGGGTGCGCAGGGCCAGATCCAATGGCTGACACTGTCGTCAGAGCCCGAAGACAGGCCGGTCTCTAATTGCTCCGTTCTGGGCCTGACACCGCTGATTTGCATGCGGGAGGATACAGGGGTCATCTGTGGCGCAAAAAGGAAGAGCGCTGAAGAGGCGCGCTATCGGAGTTGGGGGCAGGTCGAGTTACTCGGAGAAAGGAAGGGCCGACCTTTGGTACCCATGCAGCCATTTCAGCCCCTCTATCGCTCATGCCAATTATCGCCCGCGGCAGAAAGGGACTGAGGGGCTGACTGCTTTTGGAAGACGTTTAAGGGTCGACGAAGACGACCAGTTGCAGATAGATGCCAACTGATTACATCAAGTATTTTTTGCAACCATTACGTGACTTTACGTTCTAAATAGGTCACTTCTGTTAAAAGTATGTGAATGTGTTCTCCTCCCACTTGAAGTATAACTTCAGGGAAAATAAAAATAAAGAATGGCAATTTTGCACACAACAAATCTGCTTATGCGTAAAACTATCGCCGCCACAGAGGGTAAGTCATCATATCATATCATGAACAATGAACTTAGAACTACCTGCCTACTCAGACTGACATGAGTATCCGAGCAACAAAGCGAGTCTCACTTTGCATCACACATGAATACCAGTAGAATGCGCGCTACGATAGACACTAACCGCTGCGTGTCCCTTCATCACCTGGAAGCGAGTTATATAGGATGATACTCGTGGACACGGGAGTCACATTAAAATGAGGGCAACGACCCACTTCGCTTTTTCAGTCCGCAGTGCACAAGGCGATTGATTCCACACGTTCCACACTGAATCTCAGCGTGTGTCATTGTGGCAGCCAATCGCTGTTGGCGTTGGTGGAGCGAGAGTGTCAGTCGTGCCCTGCGATTGGAAGATATTTTTGTCGTGTGGACATCGTCACTGTGGAGGGTGTGAGTTCCGTGTTGCATTTAATCACCACATCACGAGTCTTCGCTGCAGGTTCTCATCAAACGAATTACCTTTATAACAATCTGGGACACCATGGAGAGAAGCGAACTAGGATTCGTCGTACAGTGTGACATGTCATAACGACGAAAGCAGTGCTAGATTCCTACATGAGGCAGGTGCAAGGTCAAAGGGCAATAAGAACGAAGTGGTCAGCGGCAAAGACTTCCTTGCCGCATCAGCTACAGAGGAAAGAATCGCCAGTTTTGCATCATTTAGCATTCCGTGGTTGAAATTCTTTGTCTGACCTGCCCAAATGATCGATGCCAGGTGCAGTGTCGTGGCAGTAATTGATACTGATAGTGGTCGAACGTTTTACTGCTAAGACTCTCTGAGTTGAATGCATAAAGTCAGGCAGAACGCATGCATTTTCTCAACAAGAAAGGAGATTAGTCATAAACAAAGACTCGTGAGTAGGTGTCTACCTAAATTTATGACAGTTATTTTTTCATTTGTTCATGCGTTTATTAACTGGGAACTGCAGTGAACGAGTAAATTTGAGTGAAAAGTTATTTTTCTATTTTCTACGTAAGGCTGCAAGTTCCTGTATGAAAATTTGCACTCGCGCGCGTGCATATAAACACGCATGCACGCACACATTACACACACACGCACACACACCACACGCGCGCGCGCGCACACACACACACACACATATATACACACGCGCGCGCACATACAAAACACACACACACACACACACTACAGCACCAAACTGCGTTCATTACAAACGAAGAAATCTAAATGCCCCTACCGCCATGGCTGCTTTATTAAAGATATCACCTCTGCGCTTGTCGTCCTCATTACCCCTAGACCGAGGGCGGGGAGTGAGAGAGTTGTCCTTTATGGTCCAATCCTTCTTTACGCCTTTTTCTTACCCCCATTGTTGACGGAACAAGCTCATCAAGCCAACACAGCTGCGGAGCAAAATGGCTTCCTATCAGCCCAGCCTCGCCTGACGTGTCAGAGGTCACTCGTCATGCGCACTCACTCCTGCACGTGCGCCCTCAAGGGGCGGAACTCCATGAAGCTCTTCTGTGAAGGAGAGTAGCGCGGGAGGTCCTGACTGTTTAACGTGAAGGCAAGGGTGGGTGGTGCTCTTGTCAAGAAACTTCCCTGCCGTTCATGGTTGAGTGTGTTGATTGGTGTTTACCTCTGTGTGTGTGTGCGTGCGTGCGTGCGTGCGTGCGTGCGTGCGTGTGTGTGTGTGTGTTTCTGTGCGTGTGTATGTGTGTGTGTGTGTTTCTGTGTGTGTGTGTGTGTGTGTGTTTTTCTCTCTCTCTCTGTGTGTGTGTGTGTGTGTGTGTGTGTGTGTGTGTGTGTGTGTGTTTCTGTGTGTGTGTGTGTGTGTGTGTGTGTTTCTCTGTGTGTGCGTGTTTCTCTCTCTGTGTGTGTGTGTGTGTGTGTGTGTTTCTCTGTGTGTGTCTGTGTTTCTGTGTGTGTGTGTGTGTCTGTGTGAATCGTTTCGATCTTCATTTCTACGATTGAGATGTATTGCATGTTGGGATTGTGTGAAAATCACACATATATGTATGTGCTTCAGGGACCAGTTTCTTTTCTTGCGTAGCCAAAGATAAGAAATTTTCTATTAGACGTCCACTTTTTTTAATCTCGTGGGGGAAAAAGCAGATGTATATATAGAACCTTGGTGGCTGGTAGTTTCCTTTTTTTTCTCAATAAAAATGTCAGACTTTAAATGTAGGATGGAAATCCACGCCTTCATCAAAATTTCTGCCCATGGGGTTTCTTTCTTTCCTTTTTCTTTTTTCATTTCTGTTTTTTTTTCTTTCCGTTGCAATAATGTGAAAAGGGTATACTGATCTTTAAAAGACACCAACTTGTGATGATTCACTGCGGTTATGCTCTAATGACAACTGTGTTGACTCTCTCTCTCTCTCTCTCTCTGTCTCTCTCTCTCTCTCTCTCTCTCTCTCTCTCTCTCTCTCTCTCTCTCTCTCTCTCTCTCTCTCTCTCTCTCTCGCTCGCTCATAGCAGGGAAGCTGCGTTGGATGTGGTAAAGATGTCGCGTGTGTGGAGGATTACTTTTTCATTTTCGAGCTTGAACGCTCCGACATGACCCGACTTTTCACGAGGGTTGCCGAGTTCTCACGGAATCGACCGATAAGGGCGATCGTGTGAGCTCGTAAAAACGTGTTTTGTCCCCAAGCGCGTAACCCCAAGTATCCTCTTTTGCTTTTAACTTTGCCATCACAAGCAGCCACAGCCGTAACCACGGTACAACGGAGTGCGCGGACCACCCCTATTCCCTACCATTACATGAGTTATCTTTGTGAGAAGGGCTCTCAATCACTATATAGCTGTCGGGTTTCCCTTGCAGAGACATCCTCCCCCACTTATCAGATCGCGAGGCGTGGAATTGGGGTCTGCACCACCCTTCCTCCCAGACGGTCTTGCGGGGATGAAGACCGAGTTCGTGCGAGTCGTGCTCTAAAAGTTGAACGCGGCGAGGGAAGGGACTGGAACTCTTTAGATAACATACAATTCTTGCAGGTTTCTGCGATTGAAATGTTAAGCAATTATACCAGAGAGCAGAAATGGTAGTCGATAAGGTAGAAATAGTAACATCCGCTCTGATCAATACAAAGGAGTACTTCTTCAACACTTTTGTCGCCATGGAGACACGCAGAGAACAGGTATTTTGAAACAGACAGCAGAGAATAAGAGCAAAGTGACACGCATACAGAATTGGAGACAGTTGATGGTGTGCAGAGGATCTGGCGGACGATGATATGTATTTAAAATACCAAAAGACAACATGTAAGTATCTCAATCATATTAGCGGGTTGCTATCGCCACTGCTCACGAGTATAATTATTTGAGTGAGCACAGCAGTAAGAAATTTTACGTGCAAGGCCGTTGTTGAAGGATGTTGTGTTCATGACATCCTCCAAGGAAGTTATGTTTTACCCTCGGTCGTTCGTTAATAAGTTATTCAACAAAATAATTTTAGATGATCGAAATGGATTCTGATGAAATTTGTTGCATGCATGGTCAGGTTTTACCCACGAAAGAATGCAGTAAATAGTTGAGGCTATCTGTTATATCATTTGGGAACTTCAGTCATAGAGAAAGTTTATCTGTTATGTAGTTTGGGAACTTGAAGCCTAAAGAGAGATGTTGCATCACTAAGTTGATGACGTCAATTGATGACGCGGGCGTATTCGTTCAGTACGCAGATGACCTTTTAGCCAATAACATAAAAACCGCTGGCGCTGAACTTCCAGGTTTTGGCATTTAAAAAAGAAAAGAAAAAAAAGATCGGGTTTACACCCCCAACCTCTCGAGAAAAGAGGGGGGGGCGGGGGAATAAGATTCGAACCCGCAACCTCTCACGTGTACAACAACGGGTGGGGTGGCTCTCTCTCTCTCTCTCTCTCTCTCTCTCTCTCTCTCTCTCTCTCTCTCTCTCTCTCTCTCTCGAATACCATACACACATAAAAAAAGAAGCTTCTGTGCGGATTTGAACCCGTACGCGCATCCCCTACAACCAAGCATGTTCCAGCGACAAAAAAATATTCGACGCGCTACCGAGTGAGCTAATCCATAAAGCTGTGAGGACCTCCAGTAAACCTGGAGGGATAAAAAATCCTTCTTTCTCCTTCACCAATGTCCAATCTCCTCGAAATTACGTCACGTTATTCGACGTCAAATGATCACGTCACACATGCCAAAACTTCCCTTGAGTCGGGACAGAGTTCCGTCCCTTGCCTTCTTTGCAACACCAAAACGTAAAAAAGTCACTTTCTTTTCAAACCTCGATTCTGAAAATTTGATACATTCAATCGGACCTAACTTCCAGTAAGTGTGCAAAATGTCAAGGAAATCCGTCCAGTAGTTTTTGAGATATCAGCCGTTAAGTCGGGACTGACAGACACACAGACAGTCACACAGACAGACAGACAGATAAAGCTGTGAGGACCTCCAGTAAACCTGGAGGGATAAAGCTGTGAGGACCTCCAGTAAACCTGGAGGGATAAAGCTGTGAGGACCTCCATTAAACCTGGAGGGATAAAGCTGTGAGGACCTCCAGTAAACCTGGAGGGATAAAGCTGCGAGGACCTCCAGTAAACCTGGAGGGATAAAGCTGTGAGGACCTCCAGTAAACCTGGAGAGATGAAGCTGTGAGGACCTCCAGTAAACCTGGAGGGATAAAGCTGTGAGGACCTCCAGTAAATCTGGAGGGATAACATGAACTAAACTTCGTTCAGTCATGCCTGGCTAGCAGAACATGCTGCCTGTATTCATCTTACACGCCAGGGAAGAGAAGTTTTGGCTTCCTTGGCGGAGGTTGGCGCTCTCAGAGTGCTCTCCCTCTAGTATGTTGTTGCTGTCACATACTGGCGTTTTCACGCAGTGCCTAGAGCCACGGGGTCTTCCTAATGCCCCTACAGAACACAGCCAAACGTAAGCTAAGAATCTTCTGTCCATCGGTTCTGCTCGAATCAAACACTGATCAGCAACGCATGCAATGCAAGTTTACAACAACGTGTCAATGGAAAGTATACACGTCGCGACCAAAAAATAAAAGACAGACAGACAGACAGACAGACAGACAGACAGAAAGAAAGAAAGAAAGAAAGAAAGAAAGAAAGAAAAAAAGAAAGAAAGGAAAGAAAAAGAAAGAAAGAAAGAAAGAAAGAAAGAAAGGAAGGAAGAAAGGAAGGAAGGAAAGAAAGGAAAGAAGGAAGAAAGGAAGGAAGGAAGGAAAAGAAAAAGGTCTTCGATTGCAATAGGTACAAATTGCGTGTAATTAAGGCAATGTGAGAAAAGCCTGATCAATATGATCGTAGCTTGACTTTAGACACGAACCTTCAGGCTCGACATGCATGTGTGTCCACCTCTCTGTCAGCATTCGTCTGGAAGGAAAAACTGTTGGCCTTCAGTGAGAAGTGATCAAAACATTTCACAGATTGAAGCGATTGTAAGGAAGGTAGTCCCGCATCGGTTAGCAAAAATATATCAGACCGTTGACATTATACAGAAAACGGCAATTCAATTAACCTATATTTTGATTGTGTTTTTGCATTCTCATTTATTTTTAATGGGGGATGAGGGGGTGGGGTGGGGGTGGGCCACGACAGAAAACTTTATTTCTTGATAAATATGTATGTGTTAAATTTATAGGTTACGATCTTGTTTATTCGTGCACTCGTACTACGCAGGCCATAACATAGTCCGAGTTATTGGCACCACGGAAGCGAACACATCCTTACCGATATTTTTACTCTATCGTGACTCCTTTTTAAAATCAACGTTGACCAAAGCGTTTGTTACGGTGGGGCTCCGCGCAGCGAACTGTAAGGCATTTTCATTGTGTCACAGTAGTCCGATATAGCAGGCTTTAATTGCATTCAAAACTTATATGAGTCATCTTCCAAAACAGTTAATGAAGTGGAGAATCAGCGTCGCATGCAAGTTTAGAATGCGCTCAGCAGCCGTGAGTTTGGTTTTCACGGACATGACTTCCCCTCGCCTTACCTTACCTTAACCTTAATTCTGACTGTGCCAGGAGGCACACAAGGCTTGGACATCACTCCTCCACTGGGGTCGGTTTGCAGCTGCACGTCGTGCTGTGTTCCACGTGTTCCAGCCCGCTCCCCCTCGCAGTGTCTGCCATTTCATCCAGGATGAAGGTTTTAGCAATGTTTTAAACTTCGTGGTAATCTGCTGCTGGCATGAAGTGGACGACAACAATATTCAAGTCAATGATCTTCATATTTAACCTTACTGGTATCATGAGCTGAGCAGCTATGAAAAATTCGACTCTATCAATGCTGAAAGACCGATTTCGTAAGGAGGGTTTCTAAAATCTTCAGTCAGCTGGGATGGGTCAGTCGGTGTCCAGCGTGTTGTCAGCTCCTCAATCGGTGGATCGCGAAACACAACTGTTGGCTGCAGGCACGCTGACAATGACATCGAGCAGTTTGTGACGACTCGAGTTGGAAATCAATCGGGGTCGCTGAGTGGGTTAGCGATTTTGCTTTCGTCGATGCCTACCAACTGAACACCTATTCTGCCCCTCCCCACACCCTCCTCCAACCAAACAGCCCCAAACGTACACACAGTACACAGTACACAGTAATTTATTGCGCCAAGTGACATCATTTAAAAAACGAGCACGAGGAAAACTAAGTGATGAAGGCTAAAAGAAACAAAACAAAAAGCCAAACACACGCATCGCTTACACACCCTAACACGCCGTTAATGCAAAAAACATGGACATTTCCCAATGTACCTCACTCACGACACACACGCAGCTGCACACAGACAAGAGATAAGACTACACCTGAAACCAAAAGGGTTAACTGGTAAATGGGGCAATATACAATAAACAGTTAAAGTTACTATTTAAGAACTGTTGACAAAAGAGGAACAAACTAAGATGATACACCCACCCACCCACCCCCCTTTTAAGTGGCAATAAATAATACATATGAACAGAGACAAGACCACTAAGACGTACCCCCCCACCCCCCCACCCCCATCCCACCCCCGTCACCCCACAAAAGAATACAGTAGAACAATACAAAAAACAATGAAAGCTACAAGAAGACCAACCCTTCCCCACCCCCACCCCCTCCCCCACCCCTCCCCCCACCCCCAACCACACTCAGTAGCAGTCCATATAGCCCAGAGGAAGCACAAAAGAGAAAGTGGCACTGTCATAGATGTGGAGAAGTGTGTGCGCACCGCCGACAGGATCAGCGGCGGCAAAGCTGCCTGGGGAGGTTCTGGACAGCGTTGAGCTCCGTCACCGCCATACCCCCAAACAACCCCCACCCCCTTCTCCTACTCATTCTGAACACAGAGATATAGTATCTCTGACACAGGTTGGTCACGTGACTTCAGCCCCACATTCCAATGATTTTACCAATCAAAATTCAACATGATCAAAAGACCATTGAGAGTAAAAAGAGACGATTCTATTTCACTCCAATTATTTATCCCGATAGATAAACACAAATTTGGTGTTCTAATAAAACTAATCTATGAGATTTTCAGGAAATCATTTGAGAACTACTTTTAGCGCGAACATCGTCTATAAGGTTGCAAACTGCCTTCAGCACGTGCGCTTGTCTTTGGAACTAGTCAGTATAAACGCATCGAAAAGGATTCCTATGGCTCCGGGCTGGTTTCGTGAATCTATGGTTATACTCTCGCAAGTAAATGCTTTCTGGCCGGAACCTGTGGTCTAACTGCCTTCACACTGTTTGACGAGCTGCTGAGTCCACACTTCGATCATTCGTGTATCGACCGATCTAGAAGTAGAAGGAAGATTTTACTCACTGTTGTCTCTGTGTTGAACGTTGATCGAGTCGAAGATTCTTCTGTAGGAATCCGTCCGATTCCGAAGTTCGATATCATCGGAGAGCTCAGAAGCAGTTTTTCTAAGTTTAACCCTTCTAAGCATACATTGAATTAATGATTCCTCATCAGTAAAAGCGCTCAGCGGGTTTCTGGGCGTACCGTACTATCGGTCCAAAAGTTATCGTTATGCAGACGGGATTGGTTGCCTTACTCGTACAATGAAGTATAATTGTTGCTGTTGTATTCAAAGTCCTTATAATTAGTAGAGTTCACAATATTACACTCTTGTGATTCGAATTTTACCGCATACAAGTTTTACATTTATGGGAAATCGATGTTTAGAAAATGAACTGACGGAAAGATGGCTGCCAGAATCCAGTGTATCACAACAAGCGGAGGAATACACTCAACGATGTGATTATGCCATTCAGCGTGGCTGAGACTCAGTGTTGAATGGTGGTATGCATGTTATGGAAGAATTAAGGCTATCACGTGACCAACCTGTTGCTGAGACTATATGCACTATAGTCTCAGCCACGCTGAATGTCTCCTACTCTCACTCCCCAGCCTTTGTTGCTTGTACAGTCGCGTTTTGATCGACAGTGATAGCCTTCAGGGGTGCACTCACCCTACGTTTTTTTTGTTGTTGTTTGTGTGTGTGTGTGTGTAAGGGGGGGGGGGGGGGGGACGAGGGAGGGAGACGAGGGAGGGAGGGGGGTGTTTGTGTAGCAAGCAAGCCTGACTACGCGGGGTCTTTGTTTTCTTTGCGGGATAGACCTGGTTGCGTACAGACCGGGTGACTTCATCCGGGTCTTGTTAACATTACTTTCTTATGGAAGGATTACCCGCCTTCGAATGACGTCAAGACGATGTGGAGAAAAAGAAAAAATACTCCTTCTTTTTCTACGGCATTCTCATCATCGATCGCCTTCTCTGATCTCTGACGTCAGCAGACGAAGAAGCGAACGGCTGGCGTGACCATGTCCTGTTTTCGTCATCTGTTCCCCTGGACAGAGTCGCATGAACCTCCAATTCTCACTTTCACTGAATCTTCTTATGGAAGCAGCTGCAAAACTTGTTTTTCATGCGTAGCTCACAGACTTTGCGCAGGTACGGAATCAGAAAACGTGTTGAAGAAAGAACACCACAGGGACTCCAGATTTCTGTTTAGATCTAGGCAGACCCTAACATTACGTCGGGAGTTTTGATGAACGTAATGTTTTGACGAACTCGCAATTTACCTTGATTTTTATCACTTCTTTCTCTCAACACGATCATCGTCGCTGTGGCTTTCTTTCGTCGTGGGCGCATGTCTTTGTCAATGGGTGTCTGCGTGTCTGTCTGGTTTATCAGAAACGACTGGCAGGATGATCTGGAAATCCACAAGCTCATCATAGTCTCGACTTTCCTATACCGAGGGGGGCGTCACATGCTGTTAAGTGCACTTTCATATTGTAGTATTTGAATATGACTTGAAATGTGCTTGCATGAGTGGTTTTGTTTGTGTCGTTTTATTTCTTATCTCATTTTTATTCTGTTACAAACAAGAGAAAGAGAAACTATCGACATTGCACGGGAATTTGAACAAATACTTTTACACGAGATAAGTAACACATACACGTTACGCACACATGCGCTCACATTAACACGCGCGCGCGCGCACGCACGAACATATATACTCACTCCGACGAGAGAGAGAGAGAAAAGAGAGAGAGAGAGAGAGAGAGAGAGAGAGAGAGAGAGAGAGAGAGAGAGAGAGTATCCATTTAGCTGTGCTTGTGTGTTTGCTTGAACATGTATGTGTGCTTGTCTGTGTAAATGAGAGAGCTAGAGAGCTAGAGAGAGAGAGAGAGAGAGAGAGAGAGAGTGAGAGAGATAGTGTGTGTGTGCGTGTGTGTGTGTGTGTGTGTGTGTGTGTGAGAGAGAGAGAGAGAGAGAGAGAGAGAGGGAGGGAGAGTGTGTGTGTGTGTGTGTGTGTGAGAGAGAGAGAGAGAGAGAGAGAGAGAGAGAGAGAGAGAGGGAGGGAGTGTGTGTGTGCGTGTGTGTATGTGTGTGTGTGTGTGAGAGAGAGAGAGAGAGAGAGAGAGGGAGAGAGGTTGTGTGCGAGTGTGTGTGTGTGTGTGTGTGTGTGTGTGTGTGTGTGTGTGTGTGTGTGATAGATAGATAGATAGATAGATAGATAGATAGATAGATAGATAGATAGATAGATAGATAGATAGATAGATAGATAGATAGATAGATAGATAGATAGATAGATAGATAGATAGATAGATAGATAGATAGATAGATAGATAGATAGATAGATAGATAGATAGATAGATAGATAGATAGATAGATAGATAGAGAGAGAGAGAGTGTATGTGTGTGTGTGTGTGCGTGTGAGTGTGTGTGTGTGTGTGTGTGTGTGTGTGTGTGTGTGTGTGTGTGTGTGAGAGAGAGAGAGAGAGAGAGAGAGAGAGAGAGAGAGAGTATGTGAAAGTTTCTGTGTGAGTATGTCTATGCGTATATTTGTGTATGTGTAGAATGAGTTTGTATCGTACGATTCATTTCACATAAGCATTCGCTGAGACCCATGTGCATTGCCGAATCTTTCCCTTCCTCTTGTTTGAAAAAGAAAAGTAAAATGCTTTGATCATTACCACTCGTGTGGATACAAATCAAATCCTATTCAAATACCTTTACGATGTCATGCTGCTCTCAACAATTCGCTTGGACTGGTGAGCTTCTTAATGGGTGTGTGCGTTTCCTCTCCATTCTGTCATTGTTTGCTAATTACCACACTTTTCTTCACAGCCGCAGGACTCCAAAAGGTGGCGCTGAAGAGACGCCATCGCGGTGTCATGGCGCACATCCGGGCCATTTCTGGCAGGATGCCGGTCGAAGGTGTCCTCTGGCGAGAACTCCGTCACCACGGCAACGGCCTACAGCCGGAATGATCTGGTTCTGACATGCTCCGGGCCAACTGTCTGGCCTCTGCCTTTCGGGACCAATGCGGCATTGAAGCTCTCGATCAGACTCGTGTTTGAGGCTTGCTTTGCTCCGTTCCATCGTGGAAGGTGTTCAGTGGAAAACCCGTGTAATCAAGCCACGGTACGAAACCATGTTGGCTGTGGTCACTCTACAAGAATCATTACAAACCGAGAGGAAAGTCGACTTGTTGAAATACGCTAATTGTTGACACAGCTTGAGGCGCAATGCATCTTTCATGGACGTCAGAAGGACCGAGTAATAGATAGGGTAATCATAAAAGGAACCGAGTAATAGACGGAGCAATCAAGCGGTGTAAC
>JAWQFJ010000005.1:100000-115000 GCA_034096865.1 Theodoxus fluviatilis
TGTGCGTGCGAGTGTGTGCGTTTGTCTGTGCATGTGTGTGCGTGCGTGCGTGTGCGTGTGCGTGAGTGCGTGTGCGTGCGTGCGTGCACTGTGTGCGTGTGTAAGCTTGTGCGTTCATGTGTGCGCATGTGTATATTTGTGCCCGCGCGCGCGCGCGCGTGTCTCTGTGTGTGTGTGCCTGTAATTTGTCCTCTGTCCATTTTTCTCATTAACATCTCTCTCTCTCTCTCTCTCTCTCTCTCTCTCTCTCTCTCTCTCTCTCTCTCTCTCTCTTTCTCTCTCTCTCTCATTCTCTCTCTCTTTCTCATATATATATATGCACGCACACCTTATGCACACACACACACTCACATCGTGTGCGTTCAATAATGCGTAAGACTCGTGCAGACATGCAGTCACTCACTGGCACATGCACACATAGTTGCGCCTTCAGGAGTCTGAGTATCTGCATTGCCGTGCCAAAAACAAACTCACTTTCACCATTCCCTCACCCTAAAGCCATCTATCTATCTCTTAGTCAACGTCTTATCAGGACTGAGTAACTGAAAGGCGATGAAAGTCATGCTCTTGAAAACGGGTATGGTAGCGAGAAGCGCAGAGTGAAAAGTCGAGCGACTTTTCCGCGCTTTATTCAGGGCTGTTTGAAACAAAGATTTCCGACACCAAGAAATAACCGTGTCCAAAGGACTTGTTGGAGAACATTAAGGCGCCTACACACGTTACGTTTTTCAAGCTGGTTTTGCTCCCAATCCGGCTGACCGTGCGTGTATAAAGCGGGTTGACAGCCACACGCAACGATTACACCCACACCGCGAACTGGAGCGATGTTCATTTAAGCGAAGCAAAGTCAGAATTTAGAGTTACGTCCCTTTCATGAGACTATGACAACCGGACGCTTCGTGTAGGCTGCAACTCAATCAATGCGAAGACGCAACGATAAAATTCGATCCGCAGACAGATGCTTTCGGCGTGTAGATGAATGTGTGTGACCTGCATTGCGAATTGTAAAATGTACCATCTTCCACGAACTATTCATGCATTCAACATACAGCTTTGATAAATTAATGCCAACACTCGCTTTCGACGTGAAGGCTGTAGCTGCCTGGCGAAGCCTCAACGATAAAAGTCGATCCGCGGACATGCTTTCTCGGCGTGTAGGTTAATGCGTTTGACCTGCATTGCGAATTGTAAAATGTACCATCTTCCACGAACTATTCATGCATTCAACATACAGCTTTGATAAATTAATGCCAACACTCGCTTTCGACGTGAAGGCTGTAGCTGCCTGGCGAAGCCTCAACGATAAAAGTCGATCCGCGGACATGCTTTCTCGGCGTGTAGATGAATGCGTTTGACCTGCATTGCGAATTGTACAATGTACCAGCTTTCACGAACTATTCATGCATTCAACATACAGCTTTGATAAATTAATGCTGTTCATGGCTTACATTTTCTTTGGATGGGCTTTTAGTATCCCCAAATACACCTTTTTATGTTCGAAGCGAGGACAGCGTCAGCCATTAAAATTGGCGACTAGTCGCCAGAACGCGAGATCTCGCGTCGCCGGGCATGTGAACCGGTCCGGAGGGGTCGGGAAAATAGAGCCAGCCCTAGTCACAAGAACCGTGCCGGATTAGTCCACGGTTTCGATTTTTGACCGGATCGGCAGCAAAACCGGGGGACAACCGGTACGTGTGTAGGCGCCTTTATGTCTAAAGGCACGTACCAGTTGGCCCCCGGTTTTGCTGCCGATCCGGTCAAGAATCGGAACGGTTGATTCATTTGCATACAATCCGGCCCGGTTCTTGTCCGTAGGGCAGGCTCTATTCCCCGACCCGGTATCGACCGATTTGTTTGCCGGGCGACGCGAGAGCGACGAGAATCTCGCAACTAGTTGCCAATTTAAATGGTCGACGTGTCTCCGCTTTGCACAGAAATCGGTGTATTTGGGGGATACTAAAACCCCATCCAAAGAAAATGTAAGCCATGAACAGCATTAATTTATCAAAGCTGTATGTTGAATGCATCAATAGGTCGTGAAAGCTGGTACATTTTACAATTCGCAATGCAGGTCGACACGGCGAAGAATCCGTGGCGACGGCTCCATCCTTACGTTGCGTGTTCGCACACAAAATCGCTGTATTTCGGGATACTAGAAACCCCATCCAAAGAAAATTTAAGCCATGAACAGCATTAATTTATCAAAGCTGTATGTTGAATGCATCATTAGGTCGTGAAAGCTTCTATATTTTAAAATCCGACAGGCAGGTCACACGCATAGACCATTCTGTACACCAGAGTCAGTAGATAGATACTTTGTCGGTAGGCGAAATCTCTAGTTTACTAGAATGACGCTTAATGCGCCTACAGACGTACCGGTTGTCCCCCGGTTTTGCTGCCGATCCGGTCCCGGTTGACTCATTTGCATACAATACGGCCTGGTTCTTGTCGGTAGGGCAGGCTCTATTCCCTGACTCAGTTTCGACCTATTCGTATGCCGAACGACGCGAGAACGACGAGAATCTCGCGACAAGTTGCCAATTTAAATGGCGGACCCTGTCTCCGCTTCGTGCAGAAAATGCTGTATTTGGGGATACTAAAACCCCATCCAAAGAAAATGTAAGCCATGAACAGCATTAATTTATCAAAGCTGTATGTTGAATGCATCCATAGCTCGTGAAAGCTGATACATTTTAGAATTTGCAATGCATGTCAGACGCATTCATCTACACGCCGAAAGCGTCTGCGGATCGAATTTTATCGTTGCGTCTTTGCATAGAGAGCTACAGCCTACACGTCAAAAGCGAGTGTTGGCATTAATTTATCAAAGCTGTATGTTGAATGCATGAATAGTTCGTGAAAGCTGGTACATTTTACAATTCGCAATGCAGATCAGACGCATTCATCTACACGCCAAAAGCGTCCGCGGATCAAATTTTATTGTTGCGTCTTCGCATAGAGAGCTACAGCCTACACGTCAAAAGCGAGTGTTGGCATCAATTTATCAAAGCTGTATTTGAATGCATCCATAGGTCGTGAAAGCTGGTACATTTTCCAATTTGCAATGCAGGTCACACGCTTTCATCTACACGCCGAAAGCATAATATGCTTATTATGTCTGCGGATCGAATTTTATCGTTGCGTCTTCGCAGAGTTACAGCCTACACATCGAAAGCGTCGTTTCCATAGCTCAGCGAAGGGACGTAACTCTAAATTCTGACATCGTTTTGCGTAATGAAAATTGCTCAAGTTCGTGGTCTCAGCGTAATCGTTGCGTGTGGTGGTCAACCCGATTTTTACACGCACGGTCAGACCGGATCGGAAGCAAAATAGGCTTGAAAACCGTTAAGTGTGTAGGCGCCTTTAGACTACACGTCGAAGCGTTGTTTCCATAGCTCATCAAAGGGGCGTAACTCTAAATTCTGACTTCGCTTCGCATAATGAAAATCGCTCAAGTTCGCGGTCTCGGTGTTATCGTTGCGTGTGGCTGTCAACCCATTTTTACACGCACGGTCAGACCGGATCGGGAGCAAAATCGGCTTGAAAACCGGTACGTGTATAGGCGCCTTAAAGAGTCTTGTGAATGATTTCAACAGCCACCTGCACTGATGGTTGTCTGTGACGTCATTAATAACGTACGCGTAACCGGGTTACTCTTTACGTCACGAAACTATCAGTAAACAGCAAAATACTAATTTCCCCACTCCTCTTGTCCCCATGAATGATTCTAAAACACCACCCCAAAACTATGAAGTCATAGGCTACGTGTGAAGTCTTGCGGTTCTTTTTTTTCTTCTAAATTTGATTTGACAAATTTAAGTCCTACGGCATAAGCTGAAGACACTACGTTTTTCTCCTCTCTTTGCCAAAAATGACAAACATTTACACAGCACAGGTTCACCTGAAGACAAACTAATAGCACATGAATCGCGTGGTAACTAACTGAGAGGAAGAGGAGGTCAGCACGCATGCGCACAAGTTTTTTTTCCCTCTTCTGGTTGTACAGGGATCTATTTTGCTTAGAGCATACTGTGCTTTTTAATATTATGGTGTTTCATTGCTTAATTGTTTGTTTTAAAAATTACCCAAGTGTTTCTTTCTGGCCCTGTTTTTGCATCTCTTCAAGAAAATGCAGTTAGGCATTGATTAGTGTGTTTTGCTCCTTGCTTCTGGCAAAAAGGTTGATTGCCTTGTTTTGTGTGTGTTCGTGCGTACATACGTGTGTGTGTCTCTGTTTGTGTGTATGCGTGCGTGCGTGTGTGTGTGTGTGTGTGTGTGCGTGCGTTTGTGTGTGTGTGTGTGTGTGTGTGTGTGTGTGTTCGTGAGTACGTATGTGTGTGTCTCTGTGTGTGTGTGCGTGCGTGCGTGTGCTTGTGTGTGTGTGTGCGTGCGTGCGTATGAGCTTGTGTGTGTGTGTGTGTGTGTGTGTGTGTGCGTGCGTGCGTATGTGCTTGTGTGTGTGTGTGTGTGTGTGTGTGCGCGTGCGTATGTGCTTGTGTGTGTGCGTGCGTTTGTGTGCGTGCGTGCCTGTGGTTGTGTGTGTGTTAATGTGCATGTGTTTTAGTGATTTAGTGTCGCACGTCGCGATGTGTGCATGTTCACGCACTTCTGACTTTTTTGTTATAATTCAAACTTGGTATATTTAGCGACATCTTATGGTAAGTGGCACCAATAGCTTGATAAGTATGTGAGGTACTCATAGAACTTCACCGGAGAATGGGATAGATTGACCAGTTTTCACCACAAAGACACAGGCCACTACCGCAGGAGAGAGAGAAAATGACGTAGTGTTTCAGGTGCGCTCTACCCCAACCGATACAGTTTCGTTGTCTTTTTTTCCGGGACGGGTAAAGATTACTGGGCATTTATTGCTTTCATCGACCGTCTTTTGCTTTCTGGCTGAGAGACTGTGGCACGGCTTTCCTTCCTTCCTTTCTTTCTGCAGGTCGAGGAAACAACGGATGATATTCCCAGACGGCAAACACGGTAGAGGAGAGAAGAGCTATCCACCGTACGAGTGCGTCATCAGTTGGGCCTAATGACGTAAACGTTATCGATTAGTTTGCGCTCGCCTGGAGCGGGGGAAAGGGAAGGGGCAGAGGGCAGACAAGTATGAATGAACTTTTGCTGTCGTGGACAGCACTTCTCATGGGGAGTGGTCCCCCATGATCCATTAGGCAAATGCAACATATTAAAATAGAGCAGTAGCATTTTGATCACGTTTGACATCAGCACGGCATTACATAGCAAAGCAAACGTAAATGTCACATGCACAAGCGAAAGCATACCACCAGCAAGCGCTTTTGCAGGAGTACACCCACACACGTATACGCTCTCCAATCCACTTATTAGCTCATTTATTCATGAACAACCTCACTCAAACTCACTCACTCACTCATTAAGCTGATAAGAACCCCCATAAAGGAATTATCAGGTATTAATATGATAAGAACATGTTCTCGCGCTTCTCCGCCCTCAGGCGAGAACATAATTATGTCCAGCATGTTATGAAACAGGAATTTGGAATGCCCAGCAAATGAAGATTTGAGGAAAAAATACATTCGAAACTTTCGGAACTACTCAGTAGTAGATATTCAAAATATGTTGACACAAGATACGAATGTGATCAGGTCTGTTGTTATACCGTGCATTTAAGAGGAGAGAGGAGGCAGTAGTTATTGCAGTGACTAAAGCAGTACCTACAAGTATTCTGTAACATTTGCTTTTTCTGTTGTGATGGGCCGGTGGCCTAACAATAAACCGCTCGTTCGTTCACTCACTCATTCCTTCACTCTGTCAACCAATCCACCCGTTTTCACAGATGCCGACACTTTTATGCTTTCAAATACTCACGTGTATGTAGTATGTATGTATGTATGTATGTATGTATGTATGTATGTATGTATGTATGTATGTATGTATGTATGTATGTATGTATGTATGTATGTATGTATGTATGTATGTATGTATGTATGTATGTATGTATGTATGTATGTATGTATGTATGTATGTATGTATGTATGTATGTATGTCAGATATACTGACCCCAAGCTCCTGTACACAGCCATGAAGAAACGAGAGATGGAGAACTCTCTTCAACACTGGAGCGACTTGATCCAACAAGGGAGACTACTTCGTCAGGCCATACCACACGCAGACATGTCGTGCTCCAATGAACACCTGAAGAACGGTTCCATCACCGACCACCTGACACGTTTTGTGGTGAAAGGTCGCCTCCAACTACTGGAGACCAACGCAGTCAATCAGAACTATTACCCTGAGTCATACCCGCGGGGGTGCTCCCTGTGTGGCTTCCATACAGACACGAACTCACATGCGCTGAATGGATGCAAACGACTGCGCGGGCTCTACACTGAGCGGCACGATCGCTGTGTTGACCTCGTGCTTCAAGCACTGTCGAGGTCGGTGCTCACAGAGTTCTGCGAGATATTCCAGAACCATAGAGTATGTCTGGATGGAAGGGTTCTTGACGCAGGCAAGCCTGATCTGTGTTTTGTCGACCACAGTAGGTCAGTCGCTTTCATCATCGAATTATCCAATCCCTTCGATGCGTTCATCGATGCCTGCTACCAGGACAAGTTCCGGAAGTACATGCCGCTCTACCTGCAGCTGGACGAGGCAGGTTTCTCCACCAAGGTTGTAGTGCTTGTTGTCGGCTCCCTTGGTACTGTACACCGTCGAGTGGTCTCAGGTCTGACACTGCTAGGGCTATCAAAGCGTATCAGTAAAAGCCTCGCCAAATACATCAGTGTATCTGTTATGATAGGATCCCGTAGGGCTTGGGCACGTAGAGGACATCTGATGAGCCGAATCGAACAATGACATTGTTCCACGTAGCACCGATCCAGTAATCTCTACACCAGCAAATGCAATCCATCCAAATCTTTAACTCCCATTGCAGACACGCCAACAGAGTTGGCGATTGGCTAGCCAATCAGCGAATGTATCGAGCATGGGCGTCTGCTGCACAAGAGTGGGAATAAAGGAACGGGTGGTTGAAAGGAGGGAGTGAGCAGAATGTGATCGGGAGAGAAGGAAAGAAAAAGCACTTTATCTTCCGATTGAATAATTTTGTATTTGCATTATCTCTGCTTAAATCCAGCACTTCATGTGATATTAGCAAGAGTTATGCATACGACCTTGTAGTATTTGTTAAATGTAACAGCCAAGGGTATGAAGGTGCACTGAAATATTATCGAGATATAGACCACCCAACAGAACTGTTGTCTAAATGAGTGTAGTCCACCCACATCGAATGTCCATAACACCAACCAACTAGTATGAACACAGGCCGCATTTTGAAGTGTAATAACTGCCAGCTCTTGCAGTAAGCCTTATGAGAACAGGCCAAATAATCATGTTATGGGATTAATGTCAAGCATGCCAGCGTGTTGCATTTGGTCTCTGTACCTCTTCCTGCAATAAAGTGTTCTGATATGTATGTATGTATGAATGCATGCATGCATGCATGCATGCATGCATGTATGTATGTATGTATGTATGTATGTATGTATGTATGTATGTATGTATGTATGTATGTATGTATGTATGTATGTATGTATGTATGTATGTATGTATGTATGTATGTATGCATGTATGTATGTGTGTATGTATGTATGTATCTATGTGTGGGTTCATGTAACGCGCAAAACTTCACGCCTACGGGCATACAGAAAAAAGAGTCAGCCATTAAAGATATATGTTTTAAGTCCCTTTTTAAAATGAGAGAGTTTGGGGGACTTTCTGAGCAGTTCAGGAATGTTGTTCCAATACCTGGGTCTCACCAAACTGAAAGATCGGCGGCCATAGTTACCAAGCCGTCGGTGTGGGACACAAAGAAGTTTTTGAGTGGATGATCTTAAATTTCTTATCGGTTTGTATTCCTCGAGCAACTTCACAAATACACCATTTCGCGCATTTACACACACGTACGCATGCACACACACACACACACACACACACACCACACATGCGCGCATACGCTTACTCTTTGTTATTTTGGAAGCTCCAGACTGAAAATAAATATCTGCTCCCTATTCATATCTGCATTTGGAAAGCGGCAATGTATCGGGAATGACTTAAGGAAAAATTCTAAATGTCCGCCAGTATGGAACGACGTTGTTGTTTTTTTTAAAGAAATAAGTCCAACTCCCTGCCCATGAATAACAATATCACGCTGGTGTGCCTCTGGGAGGTCTTTAAAAGCCGAGTGGACTGGACGCCTGCATTGGAAGATCAATTATTCATAGAGTCCCACCGTGACCGCTCCCCAACTGCTGTGTGTGACGACCTCGCGTAGACATGGGACTGCAAAACAACAGACGTGCAGTTCCGCCCCGCTCCTGCCTTTCCGACTGTCAAATGGAGCAGCGCGGCCCCCTGGAAAAGAACGGGAGTCACGTGCGCAGGACTGATCAGTATGGTGTTTTCTACTGAACAGCTTCAACTTTGATAGTGTACAGACAAGAAGACAGACACACACTTACACCCAGACTGGCACACAGACAGAGACTCGGATGAACAGTCTCTCGGACGCACATACATGCATTCAGTCACAACAGTCCTAAACACGTATATACAGAACACACATACAAAGAGGGAGGGAGGGAGGGGGAGGAGGGAGGGAGGGAGGTAGGGAAGGAGGGAGGGAGGGAGGGAGGGAGGGAGGGAGGGAGGGGGGGGGGAGGAGGAGGGGGGGAGAGAGGGAAGGGAGGGAAGAGGGGAGAGAGAGAGAGAGAGAGAGAGAGAGAGAGAGAGAGAGAGAGAGAGAGAGAACGAACGAACGAATGGATTTATTGAATAGGCCACCGGCCCCTTTCAAGTATACAATGTAAGTACAAGTCAAAACATTTCAGATATACAGTGTCAATACATTTCTAATGGACAGTGTCAATTCTTACGAGAAAATTACTTAACAAATATAAAACCTGTCCCGCTCCGCAGACTCAAGCGCATCCTGTCTACGTTTAAATGCCTTATACAAAAACATACTAGTTGCTCTTATTGTCTCCCTGTGTTTACTGGACATTAGGCGTTTTACCGCTTCATCAACGTTCGAATCTAAAGAAACAAATAAGAAACGTTCCCTTAAATCCTGTAATGTAGGGCAACAGAGTAGAAAATGAGTTTCTGTTTCTTTTCTTTCTCTGCAGAGCGGACACAAATTAATGCCATCACCTGTCGTGTACCTGTATTTGTGACTGAATAAATCCGTAATTCCCATCCTGAAATGTATATAAATATCTCTAAATACTTTTAAAAATCTATATCGTATAGGTACTGTTCGGTTCCAAAAGATATTTTGAAGAGTCTATAGAAAGAATATCTACTACTATGCCGTACTCGCATTTCCCAGTCCGTACAAAATCTGCTAATGAGTTTTCCTCTGATGTTTTTCAGAAGTGCTGTCTCATTGGTAAAAGGTAAAGGTAAAGGTGTGGTTTTTTATAGCGACTTACACCCTTTGTCTGGGTCTCAAACCGCTGGTTTGACCATATACATTTTCAAAATCACATTCTATAAGTATCTTTTTGATTTTGGTTGCCCAAAAATCTTCATTTTTCGGTGTACACAGCATCATCTGATAAACTCTAAAGGGTAACCTACTTTCGTCCATCTTCAAGATTTTAAGCCAGTACTTGATACTACGTAACTTGGCATTGATAGACAGAGGAAAACGACCAGTGTCTCCGTAGATCATATCATTAGGGGTTCGTGAAGAAACGTTAAGAAAACTTGTCAGAGCCTGTAGTGTACATTTTCTACCGTATGACAATCATCCATTCTCCAGATTTCAGCTCCATACAAAAGAATTGGCTGAATTTGTGCATCAAACAGTTTAAAATACACATCTGGTGTTACCTGTGAAATCTTTCTCAATGTCTTAGTCAACAGAAAAAGAGCAGCTCTCAATTGCTCTGCAAGCCAAATCATTCTGTGTCTCTTTGGAGCATAATTTCGTCGAAAGTATGTTGCCGAGATACTTTGTAATTGCTGACCACTTCCAGTTGTACGTCACCTAGATACCATTTTCATATCTGGCCAAATATCCACCTAGTCTGTATACAACTACTTTCGTTTTGTCTGTGTTAATCTTCAGACCAAGTTTATCTGCTGCGCTTTTATGACAGTTTAATTGATTTTGGAGGCCAACTGTTGTATCAGAAAGCAGAGCGACATCGTCTGCAAAAAGGAGGGCACTTAAATCAGATGTGTTGGGCAAAAGCTGTATACCATGCTTACTGTTTTCAGAAATCTCTTCAATCAGGGAATTAATTAGGTAAGAAAATAAGATCGGGCTGATTTTGCAACCTTGTTTTAGTCCCGAGGAGCACTCAAAGAAGTCTGTTTGACCCTCCCTCCCCCTTACGCAGTATCGCACTGATCTGTACATGGCTATCAAAATATCTAAGATTTTCCCTGTAATCCCATTTTCTTGCAAAATTTTCCACAATATACTCCTGTCTACAGTATCAAAAGCTTTTTTNNNGTCGTGTACCTGTATTTGTGACTGAATAAATCCGTAATTCCCATCCTGAAATGTATATAAATATCTCTAAATACTTTTAAAAATCTATATCGTATAGGTACTGTTCGGTTCCAAAAGATATTTTGAAGAGTCTATAGAAAGAATATCTACTACTATGCCGTACTCGCATTTCCCAGTCCGTACAAAATCTGCTAATGAGTTTTCCTCTGATGTTTTTCAGAAGTGCTGTCTCATTGGTAAAAGGTAAAGGTAAAGGTGTGGTTTTTTATAGCGACTTACACCCTTTGTCTGGGTCTCAAACCGCTGGTTTGACCATATACATTTTCAAAATCACATTCTATAAGTATCTTTTTGATTTTGGTTGCCCAAAAATCTTCATTTTTCGGTGTACACAGCATCATCTGATAAACTCTAAAGGGTAACCTACTTTCGTCCATCTTCAAGATTTTAAGCCAGTACTTGATACTACGTAACTTGGCATTGATAGACAGAGGAAAACGACCAGTGTCTCCGTAGATCATATCATTAGGGGTTCGTGAAGAAACGTTAAGAAAACTTGTCAGAGCCTGTAGTGTACATTTTCTACCGTATGACAATCATCCATTCTCCAGATTTCAGCTCCATACAAAAGAATTGGCTGAATTTGTGCATCAAACAGTTTAAAATACACATCTGGTGTTACCTGTGAAATCTTTCTCAATGTCTTAGTCAACAGAAAAAGAGCAGCTCTCAATTGCTCTGCAAGCCAAATCATTCTGTGTCTCTTTGGAGCATAATTTCGTCGAAAGTATGTTGCCGAGATACTTGTAATTGCTGACCACTTCCAGTTGTACGTCACCTAGATACCATTTTCATATCTGGCCAAATATCCACCTAGTCTGTATACAACTACTTTCGTTTTGTCTGTGTTAATCTTCAGACCAAGTTTATCTGCTGCGCTTTTATGACAGTTTAATTGATTTTGGAGGCCAACTGTTGTATCAGAAAGCAGAGCGACATCGTCTGCAAAAAGGAGGGCACTTAAATCAGATGTGTTGGGCAAAAGCTGTATACCATGCTTACTGTTTTCAGAAATCTCTTCAATCAGGGAATTAATTAGGTAAGAAAATAAGATCGGGCTGATTTTGCAACCTTGTTTTAGTCCCGAGGAGCACTCAAAGAAGTCTGTTTGACCCTCCCTCCCCCTTACGCAGTATCGCACTGATCTGTACATGGCTATCAAAATATCTAAGATTTTCCCTGTAATCCCATTTTCTTGCAAAATTTTCCACAATATACTCCTGTCTACAGTATCAAAAGCTTTTTTAAAATCTACATAGCCAATATAAAGTTTTTTGTGCTTACACAAATATTTGTCAATGATACCATACAGAATGAATAAATACAACAACAAATGTTCAGCTGATTTTAACATTTCAGCTACTACACCAGAGATAGATAGATAGATAGATAGATAGATAGATAGATAGATAGATAGATAGATAGATAGATAGATAGATAGATAGATAGATAGATAGATAGATAGATAGATAGATAGATAGATAGATAGATAGATAGATAGATAGATAGATAGATAGATAGATAGATAGATAGATAGATAGATAGATAGATAGATAGATAGATAGATAGATAGATAGATAGATAGATAGATAGATAGATAGATAGATAGATAGATAGATAGATAGATAGATAGATAGATAGATAGATAGATAGATAGATAGATAGATAGATAGATAGATAGATAGATAGATAGAGATAGATAGATAGATAGATAGATAGATATAGATAGATAGATAGATAGATAGATAGATAGATAGATAGATAGATAGATAGATAGATAGATAGATAGATAGATAGATAGATAGATAGATAGATAGATAGATAGATAGATAGATAGATAGATAGATAGATAGATAGATAGATAGATAGATAGATAGATAGATAGATAGATAGATAGATAGATAGATAGATAGATAGATAGATAGATAGATAGATAGATAGATAGATAGATAGATAGATAGATAGATAGATAGATAGATAGATAGATAGATAGATAGAGAGAGAGAGAGAGAGACAGACAGACAGACAGACAGACAGACAGACAGACAGACAGACAGACAGACAGACAGACAGACAGACAGACAGACAGACAGACAGACAGACAGACAGACAGACAGACAGACAGACAGACAGACAGACAGACAGACAGACAGACAGACAGACAGACAGACAGACAGACAGACAGACAGACAGACAGACAGAGAGAGAGAGAGAGAGAGAGAGAGAGAGAGAGAGAGAGAGAGAGAGAGAGAGAGAGAGAGAGAGACAGAGACAGAGACAGAGAGAGACAGAGACAGACAGACAGACAGACAGACAGACAAACAGACAGACAGAAAGACAGGCAGGCAGGCAGACAGACAGACAGACAGACAGGCAGACAGAGAGAGAGAGATAGAGAGAGAGAGAGAGAACAGACAGAGAGAGAGAGATTGAGAGAGAGAGAGAGAGACAGAGAGAGAACAGACAGAGAGAGAGATTGAGAGAGAGAGAACAGACACACAGAGAGATAGAGATTGAGAGAGAGAGAGAGAGAGAGAGAGAGAGAGAGAGAGAGAGAGAGAGAGGGAGAGAGAGAGGGGGGGGGGGGAGGAGGGGGGACAACCCGATCAGACAAGGCAGAAAAGTTTCCACCTGCACCAGACGCCCTCCGATGACACCCAGTGCTGCCTGGGGCTGTCCGTGGTGGAGCTACAGGAGCAGGCCCCGGAGCTTCAGGACCACGTGATGTAACATCTGAGGGGCGTCTTGAAGCAGGCGTCCTCTGGAGAACGCTCTCCGCGGTCCGCACTTCCTCCTGGACTGGACTCCCCAGCCACATTCCGTCCCGCGTTGAAGACTGCAGAGAAACAAACGACATCAAATCATCGAAGCCGATGATCAACCCACATGTATATATGTTACAGGGAATAAGAACATTTAGGGAATAAGCTTAATCCCTGAAATTTTCAGGGAATAGGCTTATTCCCTGTTTCAACTGGGGAGTAAGCTTATTCCCTAAAAAATTCAGGGATTTAGCTTATTCCCTGAAATGGGAGGTCATTTTTTTGGCTTATTCCCTGATTAGTTTGAAACACACAAACAGAAAGACGTGTACATTTTACCATAAAATGAATTCGATGTCAGTGAGCTTTGATCACTCTTGAAAACTTCTTTTGCTTGGAAATGAGTTCTTTCTTGACTTTTACTCACTCTCTTGATAAATACAGAATGATTTCGTGAACTGTTGTCGGTGTTTGTGTTTTGATTTTTCCTCTGGCAGATTCAGTTCAGTTGAAAAAGTCAGTCTAGTCTGTGATTCATATCAAGCAACATGGACGCGAAAGAACAAGTACATGTATTTCTTGAGGAAGTGCTAAAAAATAAGGAGAAAGCAAATAGATTCCTTATGACCAGAGATGAGTACCACAGAATTTTAGATGAAGTGAAGGAAGCAGCAGCAACATCAGCTACTAAAACCCAACATCAAAGGTCACCTTCTAAGAAGGTATGAAATTCTTACCTGTGGGCAAGTATCCAAACTCGTTCTAAAGCGAAAGGACGAAACTGAGCAACCAAAACACTTCATATTTGTTGAGGAAATGTACGATGTTTTAAAGCGCATCCATGTTGTCACTGGCCATGGTGGCCGTGATAAAATGTTGAATGAGGCTGGGAAAAAGTATGCAAACATAACAGAGGCCAGTGTCACTTTGTTCAAGTCTTTGTGCGTTCAGTGTCAGGGGAAAAAAAGAAGACCTACGATTAAAGGCATTGTTGTGAAGCCTCTCCTGTCAAAGTCCTTTGGATCAAGATCTCAAGTGGATTTAATTGACTATCAGTCACTTAAACAGGGAGGATACTCATGGGTTATGGTCTACCAGGAACATCTTACCAAGTTTTGCGTGCTTAGAGCCCTTACAACCAAACGACCAGCAGAGGTGGCATACCAACTTTTAGACATTTTCCTTCTTTTCGGAGCCCCGCAAATTCTTCAAAGTGACAACGGTGCTGAGTTTTGTGCCAAAGTTATCACGGAGCTAAAACAATTGTGGCCTGATTTGGTTCTCGTCCACGGGAAGCCCCGACATCCCCAGTCACAGGGGTCTGTTGAAAGAGCAAATTCCGACATTAAGGACATGATGACAACTTGGATGGCCGACAACAACACAACAAACTGGACAGTGGGTTTGAAGTTTGTACAATTTCAAAAGAACAATAGCTATCACTCAGGTATAAAGCAAGCACCATTTGCTGCATTGTTCGGTGCTGATGCCAAAATCGGGCTTACTTCAAGCAGCATCCCAAATGAAGTTCTTCGACGACTGCAAAGTGAGGATGACCTGCAGGCTGCTCTGGGATCTCCAGAGGCTGGACCCTCAACGCTCATGCTGGGATCTCCAGAGGCTGCACCCTCAACGATCGTGCTGGGATCTCCAGAGGCTGCACCCTCA
>JAWQFJ010000005.1:120000-152500 GCA_034096865.1 Theodoxus fluviatilis
CAACGCACGCTCCGCGCAGAAACCAAAATCTATGCGTAATTCGTGCGTAATTCATGCGTTTTCGCAGTGTGACCGGCCCTTAAAGTGTGACATAGGAACGTAGACGGGCTTCCTTGGACGCGAAACAGTGCAGAGAGAAAAAATTCCAAACGGACTTTGTGTGAGTGAGTTAGCTTGAGAACATGAAACTTTGTTTCAAACCTCGTTATGAGAATCTTCCATGTTTCAGCTATTATTAACTTTGATGCTTTTGCTGATGATGATAGAGCTATTTCTTTGTAATAAATCAGATAATCTACACTGGTAATTGTGTGTCTTTACTGTATGCAGTCTGGCTGAGAGCACTGATCGTTGCTACTTCTAACAGGCGACGCCATTCATTGAAAACAAAGCCACCAGTGTCTACTTGTCCCATTCAGTTGATGACAGAGTGCACGACAAGGTAAAAATCGCTCTACTGGTGATGCCAGTGCTGTGACAATACGAAAAGCCCTCTGTCATCCTGCAAGGCAAGTGTGGTGTCAATCACGCAGTTTGCCTGGTGTTCGGTACAGACGACCGCGAGAGAGACGCGAGGTCCTCAGTACCAAACCCAACCCCTGGAAAGAACTCGGGAAACGGGGCCGTTTGGCGTCCGCCTGTTGAAGGGTGAGTCAGAGAGCTGAAGAGCACTGAGGCAGCAGGTTGTGGAGACGTGAGACTTGACAGCTGCCAACATTTCCCCAGCCGTACTGCAACGTGTACACTGTCTGCCACAGTCGCGCCATCAGCGTTGTCTCTCCGGACACTGCTCTGCATGTGTTTGCAGTATTTGAGATGCTTCTTTTGGTCTGGAAAGCACAGCTATAAATAGACAGAAACGTGACTGTGGAGTACTCACCCCCACGCTCCTCTCACGCCGCTTGTCACGTAAAGTTTGTTCCTTGACTTCGCCCCACTGCAAGACAGATGTTTGCAGCACATGCACATAGGCTTCTCAGTCGATGCAGCAGCTGTAGTGGCAAGCAGCAGTCAAAACTCGTGTTTCCGCCCGTTTTCAGTGGAATCATGTAAACCGGAAGAAGCGGATCACGTTGTGGCGGCTGTATTGTCCCTGGCGTCGATAATGAGCGACTTTTTTGGAAATTATCTCCCTTGCCGCCGCTTGGCGGCGCGTCGACTCCAAGGGGCTTGGTTGGTACACAGGACAAGTTCTTTCGCGTAGATTAGACCTGAGTGTTCGAGGTTTTTTAATTGTTTTCTTGCTGTCGCTTTCAAATCTGTTCACAGTACTAGGCTGGCTGGTTTACTTAGATGTGATTTTTTTTAATGCGTGCTAGCTGATATTAGGTTTAGAGCTTGAATTTTCAATGATATTACGCTTACAACTCCAGTGTTCGAACCAATGAAAACCACGGAAAGAGATGGCCGTTTCGTTCCTTGCATCGCATTGGCCAGCTTGTCATGAGGTCAGCCTGATCACGCGCTGACCTCATGACAGTTGTAAGCGGAAAAAGCGAGTTGTAAGCGTAGATGTGATTTTTTTAATGCGTGCTAACTGATATTAGGTTTAAAGCTTGAATTTTCAATGATATTACGCTTACAACTCGCTTTTTCCGCTTACAACTGTCATGAGGTCAGCGCGTGATCAGGCTGACCTCATGACAAGCTGGCCAATGAGATGCAAGGAACGAAACGGCCATCTCTTTCCGTGGTTTTCATTGGTTCGAACACTGGAGTTGTAAGCGTAATATCATTGAAAATTCAAGCTCTAAACCTAATATCAGCTAGCACGCATTAAAAAAAATCACATCTAAGTAAACCAGCCAGCCTAGTACTGTGAACAGATTTGAAAGCGACAGCAAGAAAACAATTAAAAAACCTCGAACACTCAGGTCTAATCTACGCGAAAGAACTTGCCCTGTGTACCAACCAAGCCCCTTGGAGCCGACGCGCCGCCAAGCGGCGGCAAGGGAGATAATTTCCAAAAAAGTCGCTCATTGTCTACAGAGCTGTGTGAAGTATAGAGGTTCGCACAATGAAAACAGTTAGGCGATAAATTTGTTGTCTGCAAGAAAATCCCCGTATTGGATTGGACGATGAGGTGCAATCTTGTTTGTAATGGACCATTTTACACAAGAAGTCTGACAATAATTAAAATGGTGACCGTGAGAGCTGAGTCTTTAAAAGCGTCGCATTTGTCTACACTTTGTTATTCAGAACGAACAAAACGTAATCATAGACACCACTTTCTTCTATCAAAATATATTAATTTCCATCACAGTCTTTACAACTTTCTCATTCGTTTGGTCATGCACCGCTGTTTTCTCGTGTTGATTTGAATAGGAAAACAAGCTGGGGACGAAACCAGTAAAGTGCGCTTGACTGTCATCGCTTCTCATTTCCTGGGAACTTGAGAGAAACTCTTGTACTGTCAGAGGATACATTCATAAGAAAGAGTCAGGAGCGAGATCTTACGAGCAAGACGTGACGGATGCTAATGGGTTCCGTCCCAAGGTGATCAAATCGAGGACAGCGGATCCAAACAGCATCGTATAGTTGTCTTGGGATGTAGAGAAGACAGTTTTCTGTATTTTTCAGTAAACGGTTTTTTTTTAATAGCACAGCTGAATATATGCTTTGCAAAGAAATCCTCGAATACTGACAACTGTTCAATCGTTGAAATGACATTACTCTGTATCGAAATGTCGTCGAAATTTACTGCTGGTCTTTAAAGATGTTCTTCTACTTAGCAAGGACAAACATACGCGTGCGCGCGCTCGCACACACACACACATATACACACACACATGCACACACACACACACACACACACACACACACTCACACATGAGCGCGCGCACACACTCTTATGCTATTCTATTCAAAAGTCAAAGTTCTTACAATACTTTCCATTGATTTATCCCGTGAAAATGGAAATGTAAAAAATAGAAAAACACGAACAAAAGGAAGCGAGGAAAGCAAACAACATACAAATGGACACATCCAACATTCATGGTTCGCCATAGTCGGGGCTTGAAGGGTTTTGTTTGGACTGGGAACGACATCAATCACGTGAATGACGGGACATGGAATCACTGCAGCGACTTGGATGTTAGTGTTGTGATCATCCATCACAAAATGGGTTGGTCGCACCCTGGGGCCGTTTTGTGTGTGCAACGAGCACAAGTGTGAGGGAATCGAGTTATAGTTTGTGAGGTTTCGACTGATTTTTTTCTTCCTCTGTAGGACCTTCTGCACTGTTTGTGCAGGTCATACCGACGAAATCAACCTCTTTACGTAGGCAGTTGATAACTCTGTCAATGGGGTGATCGATCTTTTCCAGAAAACCACTGTAAACAGATCATCAGATCTCGAGTCCACACGGTGTGTTTCCGGCCTCGATAATGAGAATGGAGGAGGAATCCGTCAGGCTCTGAACCGTTGTCGATCTGATTCACTTTTTTGTACTGCTACCGGTTTGCTGAGAAAACGATTGTTACGGAAAATGTTGCTCCTTTTTCTCAACGTGTGAGCTACTGGGATAACTATCTATCAAATTATGTAATTTCGTGCACCGCTGTCAGTTTTTCCACAATTCTCGCATTTTGGGGAAGCTTGCTCCATTGTCTTTATGCAAATATGCGTATCTGAAAACTTTTAAATTGCAACGACGAAAGTTACATTTGTGGTTAAGAACTAGAGTCTGTCCATTCCATCCACTGTCAATACGCCCTCTTAGGGCGAGAATTCCGTAGGCAGGCAATGGAAAGGTTTCCAGTAGCATATAAAATAATTATGTATTTATTCGAATTAATGCTCGGTTTCAAGAGGAAGATCATTCCGGCAAAATGTCTAGTCTGCAAAATGTTGAATGTATGTCTTCCCTGCACATGTGTTGCTCGCGAGTTTGATTGTGTGTGTGTGTGTGTGTGTGTGAGAGAGAGAGAGAGAGAGAGAGAGAGAGAGAGAGAGAGAGAGAGAGAGAGAGAGAGAGAGAGAGAGAGAGAGAGAACGAACGAACGAACGAACGAACGAAAAGTTTATTGTTCAGGCCACCGGCCTATTACAATATGATGTAAATTACTCAAACGAAAAACAAAACAGTCGGGGGTGGGGGTGGGGGGTGGGGGATGGGGGATCAAGACTTCGACACCAAGTCTTGGTACGCGATTCGCGGAAATCGAAAAAGTTCATTAATGTCTGTCTCGTCAATTCCCTCCTCTTGGAGCGCCAGAGCTGCTTCCGACAACAGGGTGGATGGGCATGGGTAGCACCTTCCTCTTGCTCGGCTGGTGGAGTAGCCGCACCGAGACAGCTGCGATGTGCTCTGGACGAAACTCCCGCAGTCGAAGGGGTCGGTGGCTGCGACGAATTCTCGACGATTCCACGGTCGACACGCGGGTCACTTGCCACGGAGGCAGCATGTCATGAAAATCCGCCGGTCCCTAAAAATAGATCCGGCACAATGTGTCATTGGTCCACTTTCGCGGAAGAAGCTTATTTCGCCATGCTGATTGGACCGGCACATATACATAAATAAATCAGGAAAACCCAACCGCGCTTCTCACCCACAAACTGTCACCGCTCCCGCTATCCGTCCCGTCCCCCCCGAACCCCCCTCCCGTCCTTTCCACCACCACCCCCCCCTCCCGTCCTCCCCAACCTCCGTCCCGTCACCCCCACCCCCCATCCCGTCCCCCCCCCCTCCTCCCGTCCCCCTCACCCCCCGCCTCTCTTCCTACAAGCCCTTCCCTATCCTCGTCTGCCAGCGAACGCCGGATCTATTTTTAGGGACCGGCGGATTTTTATGACAAGCACACTCAACCGCCTTTGCATCTGCCTCACGTTGCAACTTGTCTCTGAAGAGCTGAATCACCTTATCCACGATCTGCTGTATTGTAGCGGAGCGCTCCGACTTCTCTAGCGCTGTCTGTTCGCTGTCCGCCGACGAGGCTGTGCTTGCTTGGTTGGACGCTGATGTGTCGCGTCCGTTGACCCACTTTCAGTGCTTGCACACTTCTCAGCATGCTTTTCTCGTGGGTTGCTGGGGTTTGGCGAGTATAATACAGCGGGCAAGGTGGACGACGAAAAGGATGGAGTTTCTTGTAGCCTGGTATCAAGACAAGCAGTGGAGGGACCTAAACTCGATGGAGCGTGCTCACCAGCAAAGTTGGTGCTGCGGTGCTTGTTGCGTCTCTGCTGGTCTCTGCGCAGTTGGGCGGGGGGTTTTCTTCTCCAACAGTTTGTTGATTGCTCTTAAGAAGATGGCTGGCCAGCTTGGGACGTAAATCTGAGAACCACGACAGTAGCGTTCCTTTATCCAAATACTTTAAATGAGGACATAGTGTCGCTGTCCAGAAGAGTGGAAAGCATGACCTCCAATGCAGCTGGAAAACCAGTTACTGGCATGCTTCACTATCTTTTCTCTACAACCGGCGAAAATGCAGGAGAGCGACGTGCACACGTCCTGCTACTGAGGTGAGCGCGCCGGAAGTCGAGAGAGAGAGAGAGAGAGAGAGTTCTTCCATGTGTGCTTGTTTATTGTGTATGTATGTACGTATACGTTTATGTTACGGAAAAACGAGGGAGGAGGGGAGGAGAGTGGTGTTGTTCCATCCGCAATCCTCTCGCTGGTGGATCCTGTCCCTTGCTCAGGCTTTCCCAAGCAAGACAACAGTTTCAATGATGCTTCGGTATAACCCCTTTATTCACTAGATGAGAATTCCTGGCCCCACACGCTAAGCAATCTATGATCTTGTCCTTCCGCCATCTAACGCTCCGACCCTCCGGCCGCAGGGGCCAGAGGTCAGAGGAAGGAGGGGGGGAGCTATGAGAGAGAGGGGTATGGGGAGAGGGGTTTAAGAGAGAGAGGCCGAATGCTGGGCGGTATTGACGTTATATACCTTCGACTGGGATGCGGGAACAAACCCTTCGGCCAATACCAAGCCATCTCATGAGAACAAAGGTACTATCTATAGCAGAGAAGGGAGCAGCGAGAACAAAGGGGGCCCAGACTATTCTAGAAGGTACCCTGACTGTTCCACTAGTCAGGTACTATTTCGGGGAAGTGATTCATGCTGGTTGCTCTGAGATATGCGGGGCGGGGGTTAGAACAAAGGAGTGGGAACATTCTGGCAGTGGCGAGTTCCCTGACTGTAAACAAAGACTTCACAACACTACCCCCTCCTAAAACTATTCGGTCCTTGAATAGTACATACTTTTAGATCTTACATTAACGACGGTGCCAGGTCATGCACAATGCAGCAAAAAAAAACATGGACAATACTGATTTCTTAACATTTGAAACATGACAGCCCATTCCATGCATGAAAGTCCATTACATATCCAGCTGAGGGCATAGACCAGGGTCAGCGAACATTCAGTCGTAACTGCTGGGAATCTCACATCCCTACATACTTGTCAGGCGATTCACAGGGGAAATCAGGAGAACACACGAGCTGCATTTCTTCACTCAGTAAGGCACAGAGAGGAAGGAGCACGAATTCTGGTTACACAAAGTGATGCACAACGTTACATGCTCAAATCTTTTACATGACACTTATTAGCTCTAGCTGTTCTATGCCAGAATAGCACAATGACGCAATCAACTAACAATCTGACGATATATTAAACTGGATCTACACAGTGAACCGGTACCAACATCTCCTGATGAGTCGAATTTGTACATCTCTTTAGAGCACACTAAACTAGTGCTGCCTACCCCGAATGGGTAGGATCTGGACACCTCTACACAGCACACCATTGCTGCTGACCCACACTAAGTCCCACCTGGACGTCTACCCTCAGCACACCTGTGCTGCCAGCCTCCTCTGGGGCTCTCCAGACGTCCCTCCACAGCACACACAGTACTGGAGACTCCTAAAAGGGTTGAATCCAGATATTCTTCCGCAGCATCTACACTGCAGACCTCACATTAGGTCAAATCCAGATCTCTCCTGAACTCATACATGCAATACAATGGCACCGCGAACACATACTGCATCAAGACCTACTACTAAATTAAAAAATCAAATTCCTTCATTCCTTACCTCCCTGGCAGCACATCATTCAGTCTCCTGACTCCGCAATATCTCCTGTGCAGTAGCATTTAGCTAATGTCATCAGTCCATACAAAAGGTGTCGCAATAGCTATCGAAACGTTCTTGTAACGTCAAGTCTTAATCTCTTCTCGTTCCTGTTGCCGACGAATCCCGCGACGCCATCTTCGCCCTGGCGGAAGTTCATGCGGTCGGGTCGTCGTCCTTTGCTGGCGAAGCAGGTCCCGGTTGCTCTCTCGTGAACCAGACGACCTGCTGCTGGGTCGTTGTAGCGTCGAATCCTCACACCTCCGCGAAGCACGGTAGAGGCGATGGTGTGCCCAAGGTTGAACGTTCTCCTTGCAGAATCACGTTTTTGAAGGCGTAGACCGCTGGGGGAGTTGCATCTCTCGTTGACTGCCTCTACACCAAACCGCTCCCGAGCGCTGATAGTGCCATCTTCTGTGCCACTACGTCCAGCTGTCCTGTCCACGACGGCAACTCCGCCTCTCTTGCGGTGTAGCCGGTTGCCTTCTCCCAGGGGGCATACCCACATGGTCGCACAGGCCTTCAGCTGCTCCTCTGGCACTGGTTACTCTGCTTCCCTGCAGCTGAGTTCCCTCTACCTGCACTCCGATACATGGTAGCTCTTCACTGGCATTATCCTCCATGGCTCCACAGTCTTCTTCAATCGGCAGTTCTTTTGTACATGCAATTCCTTTGCTGTCTGCCTCGAAACGGTCTTCTTCTCTCTGCTCTGCTGTTGTTGGCGGGCTCTTTTTGCTTAGTCGTCCGCTCGCAGGTCGGCTCTTAGATGTAGCAAAAGTTGTTTCCATGATGTTCGTTCCACCATGTTGCTGCTGTCCTGGGTGGGGGTAGCTAAGCTGGAATCCCACTTCTGACACCATTGTTACGGAAAAACGGGGGAGGAGGGGAGGAGAGTGGTGTTGTTCCATCCGCAATCCTCTCGCTGGTGGATCCCGTCCCTTGCGGGACGCTCAGGCTTTCCCAAGCAAGACAACAGTTTCAATGATGCTTCGGTATAACCCCTTTATTCACTAGATGAGAATTCCTGGCCCCACACGCTAATCACTCTATGACCTTGTCCTTCCGCCATCTAACGCTCCGATCCGCTCCGACCCTCCGGCCGCAGGGGCCAGAGGTCAGAGGAGGGGGAGCTATGAGAGAGAGGGGTATGGGGAGAGGGGTTTAAGAGAGAGAGGCCGAATGCTGGGCGGTATTGACGTTATATACCCTCGACTGGGATGCGGGAACAAACCCTTCGGCCAATACCAAGCCATCTCATGAGAACAAAGATACTATCTATAGCAGAGAAGGGAGCAGCGAGAACAAAGGGGGGCCAGACTATTCTAGAAGGTACCCTGACTGTTCCACTAGTCAGGTACTATTTCGGGGAAGTGATTCATACTGGTTACTCTGAGATATGCGGGGCGAGGGTTAGAACAAAGGAGTGGGAACATTCTGGCAGTGGCGAGTTCCCTGACTGTGAACAAAGACTTCACAACATTTATGGCTATAAGTGTACTATTACTCTGGATAAAAGTACGAAAGTTGTATGACTGCATGTAAGTTGATGCATCCTCGACTACCCCCGGTCTTGGCAATTTTGGCGTTTGCTTCATGTCTCTATACAAGTTTCGTCTTTTACGACATCACATGCACACGCAACAACGTACGAGCGTAGCCACCACCTTCTTTCGCTATAAACAAAGTTGTTTTTCATATTTCTACAAATCTCTCTTGGACTTGCAGCGTTTTCTCTAAAATCCACCCGGCCTATAATGCTCCACCCCACCCCCTCCCCCAGCACATTCAGTACACTTGTACTGTTGCAGAAAATACCACTGTTATGGGGGGGGGGGGGGGGGGGGGGAAATCGACGTCCACAGGAAAGCCGCTTACGAGAAAGTCCGTGTTTTGATCACGGCCGCGAGGAAGGCATGGGGCGAGGCGTGTGCCATCGTGCGGTCCCCGCGCAGGCAGAGCGAGTCGTGCAGACGACACAAGCCGATCAGGAGGACGCGAGCCTGACTGCAGGGAAGCTGGGATATCCGCGACCTTTGCTCCACCGGGGAGCTCTCCCCAGAGCTAATGCCAGGGCGCCAGGCAGTCCGCGTGCCGATATATGCCACGCAGTGAAGTTACTGACAAAATGGCGTGTTTCGCAAGCTGCTTATCTAGCTCTTGCGATGAGTCACAAAGGCCGATAACTCTTGCGAAGACTCGTTCTTCTTGAATGAAGTTAGTCACATGAGCTAACAGGTGCTGTTTATGCTGACTTTGTTGTCGTCGTTGCTGTTATTATTGTTGTTGATGAGGATGGTGTGGAGGGGTTGGTTGGGGAACAAGCTTTGAAGAGAGGAGGGTGGACAGGAGGATGAGAAATAAAAACTTTCAGTATCCTCTGAAGAATTACAGGAAAAGGAAAGAAAGCTAACACGTGAAGGTAAAGTGGATTCGTATTCTTGGGTCACTAGAGCCGAACATGTCCCATCTGAATTGAAAGTAGAGGTGCTATAGCAATATGAAACTCTGAACCGAAATCAAGGTACAAGGTAATGATGTGTTTCATACAGCAACTCATCACCCATGTCTGGGTCTCAAACCAATTTACGTTTTATTCCGACTATAGAGACCAGGGCTTGCAACAACAACAACAACAACAACAACAACAACAACAATTAACCTGCATGCTGATGTGTGCGAGGTCGGGTGGGCCTGAACTGCTCATAAATGCAGATAATGGAGAAGCATAGAACTATCTCGTGTCTAAAGAGTCCTGCCCAGGTTCAGAGATTTATTTAAAAGAATTCAGGCTGGAAACAACAGAAAGCCTCACCCATTCACCCCATCCAGGTTCCATTCCCAGTGTGCTTCTCTCAAGAACTAAGATCCTCGATTCTCACAGGGACGCTCTTGTGAATTGGAGCGCATGTCAGCTTGGCGTTCTCCTTATTTCATGACGTTTCCTCTCCAGCTTGGCGTTCTCCTTATTTCATGACGTTTCCTCTCCAGCTTGGCGTCCTCCTTCCCTTTTGACGTTTCCTCTCCAGCTTGGCGTTCTCCTTCTCTCCTGACGTTTCCTCTCCAGCTTGGCGTCCTCCTTCTTTCCTGACGTTTCCTCTCCAGCTTGGCGTTCTCCTTCTCTCCTGACGTTTCCTCTCCAGCTTGGCGTTCTCCTTCTCTCCTGACGTTTCCTCTCCAGCTTGGCGTTCTCTTTTTTTCCTGACGTTTCCTCTCCAGCTTGGCGTTCTCCTTCTCTCCTGACGTTTCCTCTCCAGCTTGGCGTTCTCCTTCTCTCCTTGCGTTTCCTCTCCAGCTTGGCGTTCTCCTTCTCTCCTGACGTTTCCTCTCCAGCTTGGCGTTCTCCTTCTCTCCTGATGTTTCCTCTCCAGCTTGGCGTTCTCCTTCTCTCCTGACGTTTCCTCACCAGCTTGGCGTTCTCCTTCTCTCCTGACGTTTCCTCTCCAGCTTGGCGTTCTCCTTCTTTCCTGAAGTTTTCTCTCCAGCTTGGCGTTCTCCTTCTCTCCTGACGTTTTCTCTCCAGCTTGGCGTTCTCCTTCTCTCCTGACGTTTTCTCTCCAGCTTGGCGTTCTCCTTCTCTCCTGACGTTTCCTCTCCAGCTTGGCGTTCTCCTTCTTTCCTGAAGTTTTCTCTCCAGCTTGGCGTTCTCCTCTCCTGACGTTTCCTCTCCAGCTTGGCGTTCTCCTTCTCTTCTGACGTTTTCTCTCCAGCTTGGCGTTCTCCTTCTCTCCTGACGTTTCCTCTCCAGCTTGGCGTTCTCCTTCTTTCCTGAAGTTTTCTCTCCAGCTTGGCGTTCTCCTCTCCTGACGTTTCCTCTCCAGCTTGGCGTTCTCCTTCTCTTCTGACGTTTCCTCTCCAGCTTGGCGTTCTCCTTTTCTCGTGACGTTTCCTCTCCAGCTTGGCGTTCTCCTTCTCTCCTGACGTTTCCTCTCCAGCTTGGCGTTCTCCTTCTCTCCTGACGTTTCCTCTCCAGCTTGGCGATGACCGTGGCTCTCCACGCCCGCACCACTCAGATGCGAAGCTGTACATGCACTCCATCCCAGCTCTCGCCCGCCATCCTGTCGGGTAACTGAAACCTGTGTCCTCAGATTGCACCAGTGTCTGTCATCTTTCTTCAGGCTCGTCTTTCAATGACGCCACTATCTCGTTCCCATGCCGTCTGAAGTCGTATTGAACGGGCACAGCAGGAAGAAAAGTGCTGTCGAGGTTTAGGATGAGACCCAGAAATCAATATTTCCACCCAGTCGTGAAAACTCATATTGATTTTTGCAGGATGAATGGTTCATCTGGAATGGTCTCGAGAATGTTTCGTGTCGGGATAGCGTTATCCAGGCGCCATGCTATTCTTTTGAGATGCGATGTGAGCTTTTACTGAAAGCGCGCTTCTTCGCTTCCAAGTGATCGTGCTGTGACCATGGAAAGGATCCAAGGCCGAATTGGCGTGAATGCGCGCATTGAGTGTTTGTATTTATAAGAAAGCATGTGTGTGACACGAGTAGAATCCATTGGTTGTATCATTTATCGGGCGTTATGAAAACCGAACCAATGCAAACCAAACCAAACCATACAATTATTCTCAGACTGACGACATGTGGACAGAATTGCACGGTGAAACTACATGCTTTCCCCCCAACTTTTCCTTTACGGATGCTAAATCAGACAAGATTGCGGATGCTGACTAGGTATCTAGGAACATGTGTAATACTGAGTGTTTCGAGTGCCTAGGTTAAAGGGAGCACATGCAGTATTTTCCCAACAGACCTGCAGGAACGCTCGTCACCATACTAGAATTGACGTAATACGAGTATTTATCAGCCTTTCGTCGTGAAACCACGCTTGAAAATAAATTGTAATTTAAGGTTTTATGGGTGTTTATTCTCTTTCATTCGTAATTCTATGGTTTTCTCTTCATGAATAAAGAAACAACAGTAAACTATCACTGATTCATACTCTCAGTCCGTCACGAACACCGGTTTCTCTGCGAGGGCCTCTCTATGACAGGTGTTCTCAGGACGTGTGTTCTCGAGGTGATGCCATTGATTTCTTATTTAGAACAGCATCCCAGGAAGAGATTGGTTTTCTAATTAGCCGTAGGGGGTTGTGTGCCGAGGCGGGAGCCGATAATGAATTTCGGAAGCGCTCGATGGCTCCTGCCCAGGGCACAAGGCATGCGAATCCACTCGGGCGTAACAACACCGGATTCTAGTTTTACATAAACCTGCGATGGGGTCCTCGTTGCCATTGGAGACGCGTGTGTTTGATAGAGAGCCTGTAGCGTGGAAAATAGTTTCCCGTGGAAAACAGTTTCCGGAAGTCATCGCAGAGTTATCTGCGAGGGACGTGCTGAAAATTCAACTCTAAAATGAGACGGCACCCGCCACTCCGCCTGACTGACTTGGCACGCCCGGGGAGTTATGCTAAGATCCGGCCGCGTTAATATATCTGCGTTTTGTGACAAACGTCTTGCTCGGCGGTACTGTACTCCATGCACCTTAACGGTCCGCGTGATTCGGGTGTAATCTTAAGCTAAACGACGTTTATTGGCGCTGCTGAAATGGTCGAAGTCGGAAACATTCGGAACGTCGTTCAGCTTAAGATTACACCCGAATCACGCGGACCGTTAAGGTGCATGGAGTACAGTACCGCCGAGCAAGGCGTTTGTCACAAAACGCAGATATATTAACGCGGCCGGATCTTAGCATAACTCCCCGGGCGTGCCAAGTCAGTCAACGGTCGCGTTTTATAAAACCAGACTAAAAGTAGACTACAGGGAGGTGACTCCCATATTTTTTCTGGCAGGGTAGACGGCTTTGCACGGGGAAAAACTTTTTTGAACGCTACATTATGTGTTAAACTACACAAATGCACCATAAGCTCGTAAAGCAACTAATGCGTCGTTTGTCGGGATATATTCCATGCGAAGAATAGGTGCAGGAGCAGTAAATCGCATAAAGAGAGAGCCGAGCAGATAACTCTGCAATGACTTCCGGAAACTGTTTTCCACGGGAAACTATTTTCCACGCTACAGAGCCTGATGAAGACGTCATTTCCCACTGTCGGTCGAAGAGAAGATTCTCTGTCGTTGTGTCTAGACGGTTGCTTCCCTTCCTTTCCTCCTGCCATGCCACACGTGTCGAGTGCTACGGTTTTCTCGTAACTGCTACGTTTTGGGGGAACTTCGGAGGCACTACGGCGTAGCGCTAAAATGTTGCGGTAATTTGCAAAAATCGCTCTAGTCCATGGATCCATGCTCTAGTCTAAGCAAACATCCACTACGTGTACATCTTTGGTCAAATATACAATTTTTACACTTGCACAAGTACATCGAAACACGTCACCCACCTAATTCCTCGTTCACATTCCAGTGTCTAAGAACTTTAATTGTATTTTCTCCTAAATGTGTGGAATGTTGGATTATAATGATGGTCTGTGTGATGCGCCCACAATATGAATTATTGATGTAATTTGAACCACACAAAACTTTTCCGTTATAAACACGCACGCACACACACACACACACACACACACACACACACACACACACACACACACACACACACACACACACACACACACACACACACAAGAAGAGAGTGAGAAATTGAATTTGAATTTGAACGGTTTTATTCAAATTCATCCGCCCATTTGAATACAGGTGAGCGCATATATGAAAATAATAATTATATGAATATCATTCTGTCGTGTATACACCTGTTAGAGTTATGACAGGTCTGTCATCAACTGTGCACTGAGAGAGAAGTATTTATGAAAATAATCATGCTGTACTGGACATACTTTTCTCCTCTCTGAGTGTCATGGCATAGACAATCTACATAGAAACATCTTGCGTTGTCCGCATGTTAGTTCCTTCCAGGAGATAGCTGCATGTTCTCGGCGGTGACTGAATATATTTTGAAATGTACTTTTCCCTTAGTTTGTTATAAGTACTGCAGTCTAATATGAAATGCGTTTCATCTTCGACCATATGGCAGAATGGACAGGTAATTGTTCTCGTTTCGCTGCATATGTAACGTTGATTATTTTGTAATTTGTTTATGCCTAATCGGAAACGAATAAAGGTATCTCTAAACTTTTTTATAACGAGGAAACTTAGGTATCGTTCTTTGCAGATCGTGTTTTTGAAGGAGGCATACCAAGAATATATATCACTATCACGGTTTCTTCCTTCCCATGACTGGAGGTAGCAGTCTTTTAGTCTTTGCTTCAGTTGTTCCAAGAAACGACGTTCGCTACCAACTCCCCCGTTTAACCACACATATGCATAGCCTAGTTTTACACAATGTATCTTTTATGGTGTAGGCCCAGTTCCTTTTATCAGGGAGGTTGCCATTTTGCAGCATAGTATATACCTGTTTAGGTAGTTTTATTGGCGACATTCTAGACAGCTTGAGCCAGTATCTGATAGCTCTATAGTACTGTTAATTACGAGGCGGAATCTACTTAACTCTCCATATACGAAGTGGTTCGGTACTTTCGTATTCAGCCCTAGGAACTTTTTACATGCAAATAGATGAACTCTCTCAACCTTTTCCTGACTTTTAAGACTCCATATTTCGGCGCCATACAACAGGGAAGATTGCACGTGGGGGTCAAAGAGTTTAATAAATATTTTAGGGTTTGTATTGTGGAGGGACCACATTGCCTTCATTATCTGTACCGTATTTTGTTTGCCTTGAACAGAGATATCTTCAACCGAGGCATTTCTAACAGTATGGTAGTAAATGTACAGCCTAAGTATTTACATTTATTTTCCACTTCCAATCTTTTTTGGTTAAGGTGCCACTTTTCTCCATCTGCTAAATAGCCTCCTCGTCTTAAGACCATCATCACCTTTGTCTTTTTAGTGTTCACTTGGAGCCCAAGGTTTTCTGACATGACTGCAAGGGAGCTAATCTAATTTTGCAGCCCTGCTGGCGTGGTAAACAATAAAACAATGTCATCGGCAAACAGCAATATAAATATCTCGTTCTCGCCTGGTAGCAATTGCACTCCATGCTTACCATGTGCTCGGACGTAATCGGCCACTTTGTTGATGTACATTAAGAAAATGGAAGTGCTCTTCTTTGCAAGAAGAGAGTGAGAGAGTGTGCGAGAGAGAGAGAGAGAGATACAGAGAGAGAGAGAGAGATACAGAGAGAGAGAGATAGAGAGAGAGAGAGAGAGAGAGAGAATCAGCTTGTTGAGTCTTAAAAAATACACAAGGAAGACAATATTACAAGAAAAACAAAAAATAAGACGAAATTATCATCGTCATCATCATCATCATCATCATCATCATCATCATCGTCGTCGTCGTCGTTGTCGTCGTCGTCGTCGTCGTTAACATCAGTTAGGGGTTGGATGAGACTGGGAGAGGAGAGGTGCAGAGCAAGCGGTGGCGTGGGTCGTTCAGAGCGTCCGTTTTTGCCATGGTAAGACCTCATATGGGTTTGACGTTAGCATTTTTCTGGGTCAGTGTCCTTTCATCCTGTGTCTCTCACACACACGCACGCATACACGCACTCACACACACACACACACACACACACACACACACACACACACACACACACACACACACAAACACACACATATACACGCGCACAGGCGCGCGCACCGGCACTTCACTCCGATGGAGGATGTCATGAAGGTTACGAAAGTCTGTCTGTAAGGTTAAAGAGGAAATTATTGAATTTACTTTTCCATATCCATGCATGTACATTTGTTTTTACTCACAAGTTTTCATTTTCTACACATCCCACGTTGTGCGATTCAGAGGCGACGCAAACATTCCAGTACAAGGAAATGTTTGAAGACCAGAGAAATGTTTTGCCATCCCTCGTCCCCCAAAAAGATCCAGTCTAGGGACTGAATAATGTAAACCAAAGAGTTCCATAGAAATACAACTTTCTGATTTTGTTTTTTTCACTTGAGAGTGCTATGTTTTGTAGAATTCTACTGTTGTACATTAAAGTTTAAGTGTCAACTGGTTTTTTTTAATCAAAACTCAAGAAGAATGCAAATCTTAACCCTCCCTGCCATTACAAGCGATATCATACATGACAAACAGAAAAGATTCCTTCCTGATATGAACAACATATTATCACCAGTACCCCTGAGTGGTGAATCCATTTCTAAGTCTCCTACTCTGCATTCTGACATTCATGGACAGACTCCAACAAGTACGTCGTTGATACATGTACCAGTACGCAGTTGTAGCGTTTGCCTCACGTATCTCCACGTTGCAACCTGGTCGCGTCGTGAAACAGACTTACCTGTCAGGACGCTGCACTCGATCAGGAGGCACTGGGGCTGACATTGGAAGTGAAGTAGCCACGCAGGGAAGTCGTCAGGTCGAGCCACGGTGAGGTCCGCAAGGGGGCGCTCCACGATATGGCGCCCCGGGCCTTAGAGTAGTCCACTGTCCTGATCCTCGCTCAGTCCAGGTCCCCGCCCCTGGGTTTCCCGTTGCATAAAGGGATCCGGTTCTATTCTTGGACTCCACCTTGCCTGCAGAAAGAACTAGCGAACAAACGAAACTGTGCAAGCCATCCGCCAAATGCGAGAGAACTCGACATTCGCGAGCAAACCTGATGCCAATCTATAACGTTGGCCACCTCCAGGTTTCACTATATATCTCTAGTTCTCGTGATCTGAGAAACACGCAGTCAAACTTTGATGTGTGGGCAGACTGAAATATAGGAATACAAGGACCATTATAAAATCTGCATAAGTTAGCCACGTGATTAGAGTGGGAGCCTCGTTTTCGTTGCTCTAGATCGTCATCATTTGAAAGGCGGACCAGCAGAATAACTTTTTTAATGTTTACAATTGCGCAGAAATTTATCGACGGAAAAAAGTTTACATTAGTGTGTCCATTGCGCTGATGACACTTAATGTTCAGTTAAGGGTTACAGGATTTGTTGCGTCATGTTTGATCATGTTGACAGTATCAGTAGTAGCCTAATTAGTCTTCAGAGCGTATCAGCTATACATTTACACATCTAACACTGTTCTGTGTCGGTTCCATTCGAAAAATCACTTCAATTTCTTCGTGGCATTTTATGCAGATGTCGTCCGCTAAAATGTTCTGCAGTTTACAATGCAAGTCCAAGTCTCACAGAAAATATATTCATTCTCGACCCATTTCCCCCCAAATATTTCTCAAACAGAATTTCTTCATCTGTAGCGCCTGGAAGCAGCTGTTCTGATTTTTTCGGCGCTCTATAAATGCCTTACAAACAATACAGCACAATACAATAGCATAAATACAGACAATGCAATGCACTGCAAAACAATACAATGCAGTGCAATACATTTTTCAGAATGGAAAAATGAAACCTTCCGAGATGAAAAGGAAGGGAAAGAAAAAACGTGTAAGGTCATGCGCACGTCACGAATATTACCAGAAAACAACAACAAAGAACATGACCATGTCAGCTGTTCGAGAGTGCAAGTCTTATGGGTGTCGCAAACAAAGTAGACGAAATGGTAAATGCAGAACTTTTGCGTGGCAAAGACTGTGGTGAACCGAAAGAGGGCACAGTCTTGCTCCGCGTCAGAAGCTGTTCAGGAGACTTTTTTCTCTCCATTTGTATGGGGAAGTAAATACTGAAGAAAAGGAAAGCATCATTCAGAATCTCACACCACCGCCGCCACCACCACCACCACACCACCACCACCACCACCACCACCACCACCACCACCACCACCACCAACACCACCACCACTACCATCACTACCATCACTACCATCACCATCATCATCATCATCATCATCATCATCATCATCACCACCATCACCATCACCATCATCATCATCATCATCATCATCATCATCATCATCATCATCATCATCATCATCATCATCATCACCACCACCACCACCACCACCACCACCACCACCACCACCACCACCACCACCACCACCACCACCACCACCACCACCACCGCCACCACCACCACCAAAGTCACCATAATTAAAATCGTCATCCCATTTATTAATAAAATCATCAAAATCATTATTTCCATAATCTATCTTTTTAGCATAACTATTATGAATCAGTATCATCAAATCATCCTCATCCTCATCATTATCTTCATCATCATTGTCGTCGTCGTCATCATCATCATCAAAAGCATCATTTCTTTACTTCTTTTTTCGTCTGTCGAGCCTGTTCCAAAGCAGAAGGAGGCTCCTCACTCCCCTTCATCATGCACACATCAACTGCTGCACGAGGCGGGAGATCAGGGAATCCTTGACATGCATCAATGACGTCACTGGTCGCTGCTGCAGTGGGTCAGGTTGACGACCATTTGGAGACAGCAGGCATGTTCTTTCTTATGGAGATGGAGACACTCTCAGCTCCTCACGCAAACAGGTTTAATTACAAAACCTGGCGTAGCTTGTCGAGAGATTGCTGAAAATCTTCTCATGTCGCCTCCTCACTGTAGGTGTCGTTTCTTGTCGAATATATCGTTGATTTCATTGAGAGAGAGAGAGAGAGAGAGAGAGTGAGAGAGAGAGAGAGAGTGAGAGAGAGAGAGAGAGAGAGAGAGAGAGAGAGAGAGAGAGTGAGAGAGAGAGAGAGATAAAGAGAGAAATATTAAGAGAGAGATAAAAAGAGAGAGAATGAGAGAGAGAATGAGAGAAAATTGCAGAGAGAGAAAAAGAGAGATGGGAGGATGGCAGAGAGAGATAGTGACAGACACAGAGAGAGGCACGGAGAGGGGCATAGATGCGACAGACACACAGACAGGCATACACACAGACACACACGCACACACACACACACACACACACACACACACACACACACACACACACACACACACACACACACACACACAGACAAACAAATCTCCGCAAAGTTGAAAACAAACTTTGTTCCTTGTGAAGGCTAAACGACCACTTCTATAATCCCTTCTGACAGGAGCCTCTACCAACAGCTGCTGCAGCCACGTGCCTGGCGCGCCGTGGAGGATGTACGGCCACGCGTGATCGATGGCGGAGGAAGCGCGCGTCCAGCCCCGTCCTGTAATCGCATTACGACGCTCGTCGTCACAGGACGCGCCACGAGCAACTCCGGACTGTGGAGCTGCGCAGGTAAAAGAGCGGAAAAAGTGCCGGAACTCTCCAGTCGGCTGTGGACAGCTGTGGAGGGCCTGTGACACTGCCACTTTCCAGAGGAGCCACTGCGGTCCCTAGCGTTGTGTCACTGGCGGCCTCAGACTTTCAGGAAGGCCACGACGCCGGTGGCCTCGTCCAAGCAGAGTTGAACAAGGGCGTTCAACGTTCGTAGAAAGTTATTGACGTCTTTGGATGCCCAGCTCCACGACTGCCCCTAATGTCTTGTGAGATTGGAGGGCGAGCGAGAAGACACGGTCTTTCTTGAGACAACGCTGGAAAAAGCCACCCACAAAGCGCTGCCTTTCTCTGTCTTTGTAGTCCACAGTCTTTACCTGAATAAGCTTGGCTCTGTGTCGTCTCTTGGGTCCAGAAAAGACTGACTGATAGTTTCTGTCACGACACGGATCACGATCCGTTATCAACCCACAACGTGCTCATCGGCGATTCATCGAGTAACCGCTTCGTTGGAAAACGCTGGACAGTAACCCATTTACCCCTATAGATCTTCACAGTGAATTCTGTTTCTTTGCTGTTTACGCATAAACAGTTCAGCTGAAAATAAGAGAACATTCAAGACTCAAGGAGACACGCGATCGTTTGATGCCAAGCTGCATGGCTCTGCGATACTCTGAAACCTGAGCACCGTGGCATTTTGTTGCCAACAGACGACACCTTCTTCCACGAAAGGTCTCACCATTTAGAACGTGCTGTTGGGCCATGCTGTCGATAACGGGGTGAGGCTGGCTATTATTTCTAACAGCACAGTTTACTGCAAGTGGAGCCCACTGCGCAGACTCAATAACTTTCAACAACAGAACCGTTTTTGTTGACTTTTCGCATCGAGTAGCCTACACATAGCATGCTTGCCACTCGGTGCGAACAACTGTGAAACAACGGTCAATGATTCGGTAGTTTGCCCATTTGCCTCAGTCCTGGACGTCGGTTTTCGATAGCGGTCCAAAGGAAAGCACCGCCACGACGGCTGAGCAGCATTTCGAACTGAATCCATTCCCCAGCGGTGTATCTGCTTTCTTTTCCTTCCTCTCGGATCGTTCGCCCCGAGCCTCGCTCGTCGCAAGTTGCGTCACTGAAGTGGACGTGTGCGAGCGATTGCATCTTTGTTGATGAAAGCTACATCGCGCATCTCGAATTTCCGAGTTTAGTTCAAAATAAAGTATATATTAACACTTACATTGTACACTGAGAGAAAAAAACCCACGTCAAACCTCACCCTAATCTGAGGAACGAACCTACAACTTCACCATTGACGCTGACCAATGCGCGTGAGCCCCAGCGACTTCACCATCGCGCGTCTCCTCGGGGAGCCCAAGGGGACCCCTGCAGCGATGCCCGAGGTCCAAGATCCGGGCACCAGTTCCAGACTGCACCTTCTGGCCACTCTCCATGCAGACAAGTCAACAGACTCCATTTCCGGCGAGCTCTGCGCCGCAGGTAGGTCAGTGTTTTTAAAACGACGTAATCTTTCTCAATCTCGGAAGTTTTTTTTTCTAACTGCCGAGTTTGATTAGTCCATTTGCGTGCCTCTTTGCAATTCGCGTAATTCAGCTAAGCCAGTATTTACAATGTAGTTTGGGTCCTTAGTTTTGTATTGCATCGCTCATTTCGTGTCGTCACGTTCACTAGGCCACTGGATGACGAAATTTAATGTGCAGCATTCTCCGCTGGTTCAGCATACATTTTCCATACGATCGATGTGCATTGTTACTATGTTGTGAATAGCATTTTGTAACAACCAACACAAACCGTTGTCCAATACAGACCAGTGGTATGAGAAAAGGATGTATTGAGTAAGTGGAATGAAAATGTGGTTGTATTCTCCATGTTTTATTCATTTACTTGCTTAAGGCTATTAATGGTATTAACGAAATGAATATCAGATAAACTTACCCACAACTTCAGCAGAGGTCCCGTATGGTAGAATGTATGGGATGAATTTGCGTTCTATAATTTGATATACATTTTAGTGCTCTTGTGTCATTCCTAACTAAATTTCTTGATTTCGTCGAAATCGGACAAGAGGTTTCCGAACCGACTCCAGAGACATTCATTCAAATGATTTGCACGTAGCTTGCTTTATCTTCGCGAGACATTACCTACGCTGTTGAGCTTTTACAATGACAAAGTCTGTAATACATTTCTTGAAATTAGTATCTGCCCGTCATTGCCTGCAAATAATTTGTTTTGATTGTGTTCATACTGGAGATGCAACGACAATGATCGATGTGTCCGGGCTTCTTCTAAACCAACTCAGAGTCTGTTTTCATCTTTAAACAAAAGTAATTATGGTTGTGCGAGACTGGAAATTTCCTGCAAATGAAACAGATTTATAACTGTCTTGACAATATATTTATTTTCCCATTTAATAAATTTTGCATCTATCGCGAGAATCCGTTGTTTGTTTGCATCATTTCCTGTAAGATTTCGAAGAAAAAGCCTGCAGAGATACCGATCAATTATATAAAGAGTGCCTTTTCACGCATGCTCGCACACTCACAAACACACACGCGCGCGCGCATGCACACATACACGCACACACACACATGCATGCACACACACATGCACGAACACATGCACGCACAAACCCACATACGCGCGCGCACTCACACATGCACGCAGACACACACACACACACACACACACACAGACACACACGCGCACACACACATACGCATGCGTGAATGCACACACACACACACACACATACACACACACACACAATCTTCATCATCGCTGTCGTCGTCGTCGTCATCATCCCAGCGAGAGAATCACAGCAGTCACTGTCATTGCCCTACAAACACTTCCTACTTCCACGGAATTGTTCCGCTCTATTCCAGGAGGCCTCAGCAGCTCCGTTGATGACAGCGAGGCCACGCGGGATGACGGGGAGGAGGACGGAAGATGTTCCCGGTGCAAGGGACAGCTGTCGGAAGACCATGGGTCGGGGGTTCGATTCTGCCGCACGTCCCGCGCCGGCAAGGACAAGCTGTGCCCTCTGTGCCAGCGCCGGACCTGCTTCTCCCCTCGCTCACTGAGTTTCGCCTCCGAGCCTCGCCGTCGCAAGCTGCCGCTCTGGAGCCAGCTGACTTCCACCAGCCTTCTCGGACCACTGAATGAAAGCCGGGACAAAAACCCGGAAGAAGCGCAGTGCAGTCAAAGTCCAGCAGCGGAAGAGGACCCTGACTTCCTGTTCGTCCGGAAGTCGCTGCGCTTCATGGAGAGGCGGAACGCGTTGTGCGAGCCGGAGCGCATGCTCATCAGCCAAGAGCTGAGGGAACGGCTGGAGAGAGACGTGGAACGAAGAAGAAGGTCCCTGGTTCGTCGCTTCTCCATGTTCTTCACCGTCAGGCTGGACATTCACACAGAAGAAGACTTGTTCTGACTGCCACGTTGTCGAGAAGGCGGACGACCGTACGCTACGACCAGGAACTGGAGATGCGAAGTAGTGTTGTCGCAACAAGGAAGATAACGCGAACACGTGCAAAAAGACGTTTGTAGTGGAACTCTAACGCTCAGCGAAGATGTGGGACATTTGACTCGATTTCTGAAGACTAGATCGCAGTGGCGTCTTCCTGAAAAGGTTTGTACGGTGCATACCAAAGAGGACACGAATGATATGCCTCGAAACTTGACTATGTGAGAAACTGATCTTTCAAATGCTATATATTGTGTGGCCTATGTTTAGCGTGAGGAATATTTGAAAGAGCTCATGAGAAGGAGGAGCCTGTTTGAAAGAGTTTTTCATGTTTCCTCATTTGAAAAGACAAGTTTAGCGCCAATATAACTGCATACTGATAGATGTGTATGTGTGTGTGTGTGTTTGTATGTGTGTGTGTGTGTTTGTGTATGTGTGTGTTTGTGTGTACGTGTGTGTGTGTGTGTGTGTGTGTGTGTGTGTGTGTGTGTGTGTGTGTGTGTGTGACATAAAAGACGGTGTGATTTATACTGACATTGTGCCAGTTTCGAGACCTTGTTCTGGTGTACTGGAGGTTACCGACAGAAATTTTGTCATGACCCAAGTAGGCATACTTGAAATGCTCCTGTGCCTCGATCGACTGAATGAACACAGGTATTTAATTTTTAAAATGGAATCTAATTGCATCACTTGAAAAGGAACAGCACACAATTTCCCGTTAGCTAGAATGCATCATCTGCATGTAGTGGGGTATGTAGCAGAAGCCAGGTGTGGTAGAGAGCGCCTTATTGTGGCAGGCCGTCATTCCACGCTTGCAGACTGCCAGCGGCTGACCCATTGGAGAGAGCCCCGAAAGCCCAGCAGTCAGGGGTCCAGCCCAGATGTCAAGCCATCGAGAGGCACGAACTCTGCGTTGACCGCTTGCTTTGTTCCCATCATCTAGTCAGACTATTCATAATTAGGAAATACAATAGTCATCAAGTTTTAAAGGTCTTCATGTGAATTTTAATTTTCACCCTGAGTATAAATCATACCTATAATGTGCGGTTTCAAGATCTTTACAATCTTGTCTTATTCGTATTGTATTTCTTTTAATATCTTCACACGTTTCCAAAGTGTTAATTTATCAACAATATGCAAAGGTATATCAAGCAATTTTCTCACTACACTTCCACTTTTCCAAAAATGTTTTCGATACTTTGTGATGGCACATTTGTCCAGACCGACGGTGTCACTCGATATTCCAAATTATTTTGGGTGATTTTCCTGCCAGAGGCTAATGGTGTGTGTGTGTGTGTGTGTGTGTGTGTGAGAGAGAGAGAGAGAGAGAGAGAGAGAGGAGAGAGAGAGAGAGAGAGAGGAGGGGAGAGAGAGAGGGGGGAGGGAGGGAGGGAGAGAGAGAGAGAGAGAGAGAGAGAGAGAGAGAGAGAGAGAGAGAGAGAGAGAGAGAGAGAGAGAAACATCTTGAAATGCTGGTATTTCCCTGAATTTTTCATCTTATTTATTCATTTTTCCATGGACTGAATTGGATGATCAATAAAAAAAGTGTTCTTGGCACAAACTCTGCTTTGTCTTTTATTTTCAGCACTAAGAGTTCCACCTGGAAGGAGAGACAAGTGGTCATTCCAATTGGCGCCGTAGACTTTAAGCTTTCATTCCGTCCATTTCAAAGGAAATACTCGGTAAAAAGGAACCAAAGGACAATGATCTTACTTGCCGGTTCCCCGTAGATTAAACATCAAAAGGACGTCCTATTAGAAATTGTGGCATTGTAAATTGATAACCCTTCTTTCACGAGGCAATGCCGTCAATCAATATCCACTGCGTGAGAGAGGAAGACTGCGAGTTTTTTTTTCCCTTGGGGCATGCTACAGAAATAAACCACTGACGTTCTGAATCAGAGAACCCTTTTCATCGTTGCGTGCCTTTATCGATTACGCAGGCAATCGACCCCGAGACCACGTGACGTGACGGAACTGCATTTGACGCCATTGTGAAAAGGAGGACCGTCTGCATGAAATGCCGTTTTGCAAAGGATGTATCAGTTTCACTGAAACAAATTGACCTGAATGGGCAAATGTCGCAAAGACTTGGAGGCAAAGTTCCACCCTCTTCAGCATCGACGTTGCCATTTTAGTTTCCATTCGAGAGGTAGAAGACTCGCGTAGAAGCGTTTCTCCTCCTCCTCCTCCCCTCCCCCCCCCCCCCCCCCCCCCCTTTCTCCTTCCTTCGTCGTCGTCGTTGCCGCCGTCGTCGTCGTCATTATCATCATAAAAAATGACAGCGTCATGCAGTTTCTGGCAGTTGACATCCAAGATCATCCATGATGAGAAACCAAGCGTCCTTCCTTTGGGAGGGTGATGACAGAAGTTGAATCAGAACCCAACAAGATGAAGTGGGATGAAATGAGGAGAGAAATAGAGGAAAAATACGCTGGACCGATTCGAATACCTGAGGAGAGGTGGAGGAGTTTGGAAGGTGAGATGGGGTGGGATGGGGGGAGGGGGTGGGGTATGGGGAGGGGGTAGGGAGGTGGGGGTAATTATCGCTGATTTAATGAATTCTTACTCGAATATGGGGGGTTGGGTGGATTTGGGGTGGATGGGTGAGTTGGGCACGCTGATTTGCCCAGGCATCTCCTTATTTTGCTGACAGTCTTGACATCACAGAAGTTCTCAACTACATCAAAGCAGGTAAGGGGAAGATCGTTTTAGAGGAAATAATAAAGATTTGGTCCAACTGCATAGTTACAAATGTGACGGATGAAAAAATTAACAAAACGCAACGAACAGCTTCGTTCAACGGTGAGAATATTGCACCCAGCATCCGGGGGTAGGATACGGATTTCAGGAAATGCCAAGCCTCTACATGTTGAGAAGGTCGCACCGACTAAAGGGGTTGAGGCAACAAAGAAATCACTCATTAATTGACTAAAATGGTAACGGCAGCAGTGAGGTCAGTCGCTGATGGACTAAAAGGGTAGAGGCAATGATAAAATCACTCGTTAAGTGCGACGTGCGGCCGCTTGATGTCCCCTCATCTTCGTGTCGTGCACGCCCTGTGGAGAGCAGTAGACAATGGAAAGCTGAGACATGGACGTAATGATGGCCGCGCTCTGCTGCGGTCCTTCATCAGTGGACAGTAGTGGCTCCAGCCCATTCTTGGCGTGAGCTGTCCCGGTTCTGTTCTAATCTGAACTTAAGCATGAACAAACAATATCCACACAAAAATGTAATCCGTGCCATTGTATTTTTACGGGGATTCTTATGTTCCAGTCATCAATTCGTAATGCCCCTAATGGTCAAGATTGCTTGGTTAAACTGCCGCAGTTCCACTCCACGTATTTAGCCCAGAATCAATCCTGAACACTGAACTCTCCACATGTGTTCCCTTCTTTCTGCATGGCATGATGACTCAAGCATGTAGTTTTGTTTTTAAAATATTCTACTGTATTTGGGGTGGGGATGGTGGTGAAGCGAATCAGGCACATTCTGGTACCTAACGTTGTGGCTATTCCGTTGGTCAGTGGCCGCTGGAAGACGCCGTGGACCAAACCTCCGCGGAAATCCTTGGTGTTGCCGACGTCCCAGTCTGATGAGTCACTGAGCCGTTCTGTCTAGCTGCAGGCTTAGTGACTCAGTGAAAGCAGGCCAGACGGAAACTAAAATCCTCATATCAGTGCTCTTCTTGCGCTTGCGACTCAGAAGTCAGTCGGTCAATTGTATATGTACAGGCAGCATTCTGCTGCGTTCACTGCCGTAATGTTGTCGGGTAGTACAGGCAGCATTCTGCTGCGTTCACTGCCGTAATGTTGTCGGGTAGTACAGGCAGCATTCTGCTGCGTTCACTGCCGTAATGTTGTCGGGTAGTACAGGCAGCATTCTGCTGCGTTCACTGCCGTAATGTTGTCGGGTAGTACAGGCAGCATTCTGCTGCGTTCACTGCCGTAATGTTGTCGGGTTGTCCAGGAAGCAAACACAAGCGTTGTCTGCCTGTTTTCGAAACCACACTTTTCTTCAGGTCAGCAGAGAGGCAGGTGGCAGAGTTTGCCTGGCTAATGCAGAACGACTTTAAGGAGACTGCGAATAGACGAAAGTAATGCGACTCTATCATAAACTCGAAAGGAAGAGGAAACACATGCACACCTTTACACCGTTTTGCACTTTCAGAAGTTTTTTGTCTTGAAGAAGCAAACTGCATTGGAAAGTTCATCTTCCCTGGGAAAAATCAAAAACGACAGGAGGTAGATCTTAGTTATGAACTCTTGCACGCGTGAATATTCATCCGAAATAAAGATTATGATTAGCAGCAACAGCACTTCACAGGCCTGCTGTGATGTAGATTCCGAAAAGGGACAGCAAGAGAGGGTGAACCCACTACATAGTGTGCTGTTTTTGGATAGAATGCGGTATTTGCGTACACACAAAAATGCACACACAAGTACGCATCCACGTACATAAAACCATACACGCAACTGCATGTGATTACACTAATTTGCATTCACCCAAGCACACACACACACACACACACACACACACACACACACACACACACACACACACATACACACAGACACATGACTCTCCTTCTCCAGTAGGCCTACCATCGTTAATTAAAAAGAGCTTATTTTGCCACTCATGGGAAAAAAATTGTCAACCATTCATAGGTGACAAACTGTTCGAGCCAGCAAAATGGAGGACACACATACACACGCACGGTCACACATGCACACACACACACATACACACACACACACACACACACACACACATGCGCGCGCGCGTGTGTACAGAACGTTTTATTGAAGAGGAATTTCCCTATTGTTTATAAAGTTCTAAAACTTAGGCCTACTGTGACAGACTCGTATGTGTTTTGAAATTTTCATTTCATTTTGAACCTGCTTTGTTGCAAAAATTTAGTCCATGAAACAATTTTCAAGCAAACTTAGCATGCGGCAAGCCCTCGATATGTACATCACAGAGCACTTACACGTCACTGCCAAACTTTTAAAATGACGTACTTTTTCGGGGTGGGGGTGGGGGTGGGTGGGGTGGGGTGGGTGTTGGGGTTTCCAATCATGAGAGGAAAATTGCGATGCTATCATGGCTTCTTGGTTGGTTTACAGGTGTCTAAAATGACGACAATCACGGTAACGAGTAGAAGGCAAATTACTCAGGTCTAATTTAAACTAGGATGCATGACGCACTTGGACGTTAAAACGAATTCAGTCGCTCGTGTATTGTTTTTAGTGAAACATCGTTACGGAAAAGGTGAAAACATGGCAGAAGATGAAAAGACAGTAGAAATGTTCGGAAACCCTAATTCAGTGAACCTAGAATCCAATAACTTTGAATAGGCTTTAGAACAATATTTTATCTTCAACATCTAACCCTCCGTCACTTCAGTCAGCTGTTCAAAATTGTGCAGATTGAGGAAAATGATATTGAATTGTTAGGAAACATCTCCATTCTCATCCATTTGAAACACAAGTTTGGATTGAGACAGTCATCCTAACATTACAGCATATTCTTTAAAAAGTATGTGGCTGCTGAATCGACTTATATGATGTTTCATTAATGAATGAGCTATTCAATAAATGAACTTGAAGTACCATGACAGGTTCCAAATGAGCATGCCATGGATACTTGATTTAAAAGCTGGAGACATTTTCTTGTGCACTGTTTCTTCCTGGCAAGAAGGAATGATCTGAACTCAAAGTATATATATATATATATATATGCATTTTATACACATCTGGTTTATTGCTGTAAATGAAGTCAATCTCAATATGGCAAGATACTTTCACAAACACATGCACAATCATAATATGAACAGTTCACACAGAAACAGTCAGGTAACTTTGTCATCATCTCATAATCAGTTAATGTTGTACTGGCATCTTACATTTGTAGGTCCAAACATTATTCGTTGCTGCTTAATTCATTTATTAGATGAAGTTAATGCATACTTCTATGAGTACCACTCTCGCTGATATACACTTTCTCTCATATCTGTTGTGCTAAAGCATTTTTCTTTCCATGTACAATCAAAACATTGATTCATATGAAAGACGTTTTTTCCTGTGCTTTTTTCACTCTGCACAGAAAAACACTCTTCCCTCATAAACACTGAACTCTACAGACTATTATAATACAGTAGTCGCCGCTTATAAAACACGCGGTTAATAAAAACAGCCGTTTTTTACATACAGTTGGTCCGGTCCGGATTTACCACTATATAACCTATGTAAAATTCCGTCGGTTATTAAATACAGGCGCCGTTTAATAAAAACACTTTCTGTTCTTTTTCTCGCTGTTCGGAGGGTCAGAGTCGATCTCTGGTTGTGAATTCTTGTCAGCAAACCGTTAGATGACAACTAAAGACGCTTCAGCGTTTGTGTGAACAGTGATTACACCCTTGTCAGCAAACCGTCAGATGTCAATTCAACACTGTCTATTCTCGCTGGATAAGCAGTGAATCAGAAAATGGCTTTAACTTCAGCTCCAAAGAAAAGAAAAAGAACAGAAATGACACCCAAAGACAAAGTGGACTTGCTTGATCGCTACCGAGAGCTAAATTCTAAAAGTTTGAGGGAGGGTGCTGACATTTTGGGTGTGTCGGCATCATTTCTGTGCCAGACACTGAAAAAAGAAGATGAACTTAGGGCTGACATCGCAGAGGGCTCCAGTCAAGGCCAAAGGAAGCGTCGGCGCTGCGGGAAGGATAAAGAGACAGAAGATGGCTTAAAGCGGTGGTTCGACTCTATCCAAGCGCGCAACACACCTGTAAACGGCCCAATCCTGTGTCAGAAGGCGGAACAGATTGCTTCCCAGCTTGGTCGCTCCGAATTCAAAGCTACAGATGGGTGGTTTAACAGGTGGAAGAAACGCAACGGCTTGGTGAAGCGGGAAGTGCCGGTTAATAAAAATGCCGCTTATTAAAAACACTTTTGTTCGGTCCCAATGTGTTTTTAATAAGGGGCGACTACTGTACTAAACAAAACAAAACCCCAAAAAACATGCTGTCATTTCAAAAAGGTTTTAAACTTATTTTCTGTCTATAACAAGAAACTCAGAACACAGAGGAGAAATCTTATGTACTAGTGTTTTAGTGTTTTTTGAATTTTCAAAACATTTCTCTAAAATCTATTAGCTAGAAATACAGTCAACTGGCACTGAAGAAAAGTTCCCAATGTTTTAGTTGAAATCAATATCTTTAAAATAATGTCATTGTCATGTGTAAAATAACAAGAAGGGCAAAGCCCATACGACTCACATGCTTGACCTTGACCTTTATATGACCTTGACCTTCAGGTGACCTTCAAGGTCAAGGTCAAACAACTAAACCTACCAATGACATCATACACTAAGAAATGCTTTACACATTTTCCCTACCAAAATACATGTGACCTTGACCCAAGGTCAAGGTCATCCAAGGTCATGCAACACAAAGCTGTTAATTCAAGACATAGGAAGCACAATGGTGCTTATTGGCACTTTCTACCATGAGATATGGTCACTTTTAGTGGTTCACTACCCCATTTTGGTCACATTTCATAAGGGTCAAATGACCTTGACCTTGATGATATGTGACCAAATGTGTCTCATGATGAAAGTATAACATGTGCCCCACGTAATTATTAAGTTTGAAACAGTTATCTTCCATAGTTCAGGGTCAGGGTCACTTCAAAATATGTATACAATCCAACTTTGAAGAGCTCCTGTGACCGTGACCTTGAAGCAAGGTCAACCAAACTGGTATCAAAAGATAGGGCTTACTTTGCCCTATATACCATATATAGGTCAGGTATCCAATCTCAAAAACTTCAGAGAAAATTGAGAAAATGTGAAAAATGACTGTTTTTTAGACAACATTTATGGCCCCTGCGACCTTGACCTTGAAGCAAGGACAAGTCACTGTGTATGTTTTTTGAGGCCTTGTCATCATACACCATCATGCCACATTTGGTATTGATAGACTAAATAGTCTCCAAGAAAAATCCAACGTTACAGTTTTCGGACGCCCGGACCGGACGCCCAGACGCCCGGACGCCCGGACGCCCGGACGGACGAAACGGGTGAGTACATAGACTAACTTTTGCTTCGCATGTGAGTCAAAAACTAAATGGGGTTATAATAATGTGAATTGTCTTGTTTGGATACATGAAATAGCGCTTCTTCTTTCAGGGGAATCAAAAACCGATTCCATCCATTCAATCCAAAACACTATTTAGTCACCGTAGCTAATTGAGATACAAAATAAATACTGATGACCAATCTGACTGCCCGCAGTGTAAGAGAACAGGTGCCTCACTCACGAATCACTTTCACCCCATCCATCCCATAGATCAATGCTGATCCTGTGTCCTAGTTGGAAGCTTCCTGGGCGTCCATCTTCTCCAGCTGGAAGGCTTTGATTTGCTTCAGGAGAGCATCCTGCACCAGCGCCTGTGTCACACCAAGGCTGGTCAGAATAGAACGAGGGTCAGGCTCATCTCTCAGTAGCACAGCAAAGACCTGCAAAGGACAAAAAGGTGTTGTACATGAACAGTACAGCCAAGGTGGACAAAATCAGGGCAGCAGAGACACACACAAATTTTTTTTTGCTGACAACTGATTTAGAAAGAAGGTGGGCTACTGGCCAACAAGGCTTGGCCACATTGTTTTTGTTTGTCCTCTCCTGTAACCTCTTCGTATAGCTTCTTCAGGAGTTACCAAATATGATGGCAAGTTTACAAATGGAACATTTTACTCTGAACAGTTTCTAATGCTGATCGCCCACTCACCATGTCCATTCTCTCAGTTTCCGTTTGCAAGCTGTCCTTACCTCCAGCTCATCTTTGGCCAAGGCCTGGATGCCTTTGGAAACCTCAGCCTCCATTTTCTTCTCCACAGCTTTCTACAGAGGAACAAGAATTCAAACTGAGAGATTCTACCTTGATAAAAACGAGTCATAGATCCCTGTGAGTAAATTGCTGGGATATATGTTGTTTTACCTTCAAAGTACAAAACAGATTACTTTTCCAAAAGAAAATGTTTGGAATGATAAATTCCAGACCAAAAACTTTAACAATTTGATTCTTAGATGCATCTAAAGTTCCATTTCAAGTAAGTATATTTGGAGTGATAATCTACTATAGTAGGTTTAGCACTCTTCCTTAGTAATGGCAACAGTCGGATGTTTTCATTGGCAAAGTTCACTAATGCAGTTGCATATGTGAATACATTGCCAGGTTTCATTAATTTTTTATTACATGAATAGACATTTGAAGCATCTAATTTAAAGTATCTGTTACATAGTGGGTTGATATTTCATTACACATTGAATATTCTGGCAGGAGCACAAAAAACCACCAGACAATACCTTTGCTTGATATTTTTCCTCAACCTCCAATAGGGCCATTTCTCCAGCCACTCTCATTAACTCTAAAACAAAGGCATGCATGGCAATTATTACAATAACGTGTGTATATAAAAAGGAACACTCAAAATGACGCACAGCTTTATTTTCTATTTTTCTGATCTTTTATCCTCCTCTTAAACTGAATTTAATTGACTATCATAATTATCTTATCTCCTCAAACTTATCCATGCTTTCTCCTCTTGTGCTCAGATTAACAAAAGTCAAACTACTGGTACTTCTGGTATACAAGTTCTACTGAGTTCACTAGTGTGTTTGAAAAGAAATTTTACGAATACTTCAAGGAAAGAAAATATCATGCAGTAGAGATTTTACAGACATGTAAATCAGCCTCTGTCAATATCAACTTTACTATTAGTATGCTTCAGCATCATCACTGTCAATATTACATCATCACGTTAATCAGTGCCCTGAATGTCCTGTTCTAACTGGTCATGGCTCGATAGACTGTAGG